>JBBDGP010002421.1:5000-232923 GCA_037952835.1 Lithobates septentrionalis
AGAAAGAAAGATGGAAAAGAAAGAAACATGGAAGGAAAGAAAGATGGAAGGAAGAAAGAAAGAAAGAGAGAAAGAGAGCTGGAAGGAAAGAAAGATGGAATAAAAGATGGAAAGAAAGATGGGAAAAGAAAGAAAGAAAGAAAGAAAGAAAGAAAGAATGAAAGAAAGAAAGAAAGAAAGAAAGAAAGAAAGAAAGAAAGAAAGAAAGAAAGAAAGAAAGAAAGAAAGATAGAAAGGAAAGAAAGATGGAAAGGAAAGAAGAGAAAGAATGATGGAAGGAAAGAAAGAAAGACAGAAAGAAAGAAAGATGGAAAGGAAAGAAAGAGAAAGAAAGATGGAAAGAAAGATGGAAGGAAAGAAAGATGGAAAGAAAGAAAGACGGAAAGAAAGACAGAAAGAAAGAAAGACAGACAGACAGACAGACAGGCAGACAGACAGAAAGAAAGAAAGAAAGAAAGAAAGAAGAAAGAAAGAAAGAAAGAAAGAAAGAAAGAAAGAAAGAAAGAAAGAAAGAAAGATGGAAAGGAAATAAAGAAAGAAAGATGGAAAGGAAAGAAAGAGAAAGAAAGATGGAAGGAAAGAAAGATGGAAAGAAAGAAAGACAGAAAGAAAGAAAGATGGAAAGGAAAGAAAGAGAAAGAAAGTTGGAAAGGATGGAAAGAAAGATGGAAGGAAAGAAAGATGGAAAGAAAGACAGAAAGAAAGAAAGAAAGACAGAAAGAAAGAAAGACGGAAAGGAAAGAAAGAGGAAGAAAGATGTAAAGGAAAGAAAGAAAGAAAGAAAGAAAGAAAGAAAGAAAGAAAGAAAGAAAGAAAGAAAGAAAGAAAGAAAGAAAGAAAGAAAGAAAGAAAGAGAGCTGGAAGGAAAGAAAGATGGAATAAAAGATGAAAGAAGATGGAAAGAAAGAAAGATGGAAAGGAAAGAAAGATGGAAAGGAAAGAAAGAAAGAAAGATGGAAAGGAAAGAAAGAAAGAAAGAAAGATGGAAAGGAAAGAAAGAAAGATGGAAAGGAAAGAAAGAAAGAAAGATGGAAAAGAAAGAAACATGGAAGGAAAGAAAGATGGAAGGAAGAAAGAAAGAAAGAAAGAGAGAAAGAGAGCTGGAAGGAAAGAAAGATAGAATAAAAGATGGAAAGAAAGATGGAAAGAAAGAAAGATGGAAAGGAAAGAAAGATGGAAAGGAAAGAAAGAAAGAAAGATGGAAAGGAAAGAAAGAAAGAAAGATGGAAAGGAAAGAAAGAAAGAAAGATGGAAAGGAAAGAAAGAAAGATGGAAAGGAAAGAAAGAAAGAAAGATGGAAAAGAAAGAAACATGGAAGGAAAGAAAGATGGAAAGAAAGATGGAAATAAAGATGGAAAGGAAAGAAAGAGAAAGAAAGATGGAAAGAAAGATGGAAAGGAAAGTAAGAGAAAGAAGATGGAAAGAAAGATGGAAAGGAAAGAAAGATAGAAAGATGGAAAGGAAAGAAAGATGGAAAGAAAGAAAGAAAGAAAGAAAGAAAGAAAGAAAGAAAGAAAGAAAGAAAGAAAGAAAGAAAGAAAGAAAGAAAGAAAGAAAGAAAGAAAGAAAGATGGAAAAGAAAGAAAGATGGAAGGAAGAAAGAGAAAGAAAGAAAGTTGGAAGGAAAGAAAGATGGAAAGACAGAAAGGTGGAAGGAAATAAAGAAAGATGGAAGGAAAGAAAAGAGAAAGAAAGAAAGACAGATGGAAGGAAAGAAAGAGAAAGAAAGAAAGACAGATGGAAGGAAAGAAAGAGAAAAAAGAAAGATGGAAGGAAAGAAAGAAAGATATAGGGGAGTGGACAGTACAGGGGATAGGTAAGTGGGCATAATAAAGATATATTTTCCTCAAGCAGAGCTGCACAGGGAAGCTGCTCTCACAGATCCTACCTATTCTGGTAGGCTGTCACAAAGAGAGAAATAAAGGGGGATGGGTGGAGAAAGAAAGAAAGAAAGCGAGAAAGAGAGAAAGAAAGAGAGAAAGGAAGAGAGAAAGAAGAGAGAAAGAAAGAGAGAAAGAGAAAGAAAGATGGAAGGAAAGAAAGATGGAAAAGAAAGAAAGATGGAAAGAAAGATGGAAAGGAAAGAAAGAGAAAGAAAGATGGAAAGGAAAGAAAGAGAAAGAAAGATGGAAGGAAAGAAAGAGAAAGAAAGATGGAAGGAAAGAAAGATAGGAAAGGAAATGAAAGAAAGAAAGAAAGATGGAAAGGAAAGAAAGAGAAAGAAAGATGGAAGGAAGGAAAGAAAGATGGAAAGTAAAGAAAGAGAAAGAAAGATGGAAAGAAAGATGGAAGGAAAGAAAGATGGAAAGAAAGAAAGACGGAAAGAAAGACAGAAAGACAGACAGACAGACAGACAGAAAGAAAGAAAAAAAGAAAATAAGAAAGAAAGAAAGATGGAAAGGAAATAAAGAAAGAAAGATGGAAAGGAAAGAAAGAGAAAGAAAGATGGAAGGAAAGAAAGATGGAAAGAAAGAAAGACAGAAAGAAAGAAAGATGGAAAGGAAAGAAAGAAAGATGGAAAGGATGGAAGAAAGATGGAAAGGAAAGAAAGAAAGATGGAAAGGATGGAAAGAAAGATGGAAGGAAAGAAAGATGGAAAGAAAGAAAGACGGAAAGAAAGACAGAAAGAAAGAAAGATGGAAAGGAAAGAAAGAAAGATGGAAAGGATGGAAAGAAGATGGAAAGGAAAGAAAGAAAGATGGAAAGGATGGAAAGAAAAGATGGAAGGAAAGAAAGATGGAAGGAAAGAAAGATGGAAAGAAAGAAAGACGGAAAGAAAGACGGAAAGAAAGACAGAAAGAAAGACAGAAAGAAAGAAAGATGGAAAGGAAAGAAAGAGGAAGAAAGATGGAAAGGAAAGAAAGAAAGAAAGAAAGAAAGAAAGAAAGAAAGAAAGAAAGAAAGAAAGAAAGAAAGAAAGAAAGAAAGAAAGAAAGAGAGAGAGAAAGAGAGATGGAAGGAAAGAAAGATGGAAAGAAAGATGGAAAGAAAGAAAGATGGAAAGGAAAGAAAGATGGAAAGGAAAGAAAGAAAGAAAGATGGAAAGGAAAGAAAGAAAGAAAGATGAAAAGAAAGAAACATGGAAGGAAAGAAAGATGGAAGGAAGAAAGTTGGAAGGAAAGAAAGATGGAAAGAAAGATGGAAATAAAGATGGAAAGGAAAGAAAGAGAAAGAAAGATGGAAAGAAAGATGGAAAGGAAAGAAAGAGAAAGAAAGATGGAAAGAAAGATGGAAAGAAAGATGGAAAGGAAAGAAAGATAGAAAGATGGAAAGGAAAGAAAGATGGAAAGGAAAGAAAGATGGAAAGGAAAGAAGGATAGAAAGATGGAAAGGAAAGAAAGAAAGATGGAAAAGTAAGAAAGATGGAAGGAAAGAAAGATGGAAGGAAAGAAAGATGGAAGGAAAGAAAGAGAAAGAAAGAAAGTTGGAAGGAAAGAAAGATGGAAAGAAAGAAAGAGAAAGAAAGAAAGACAGATGGAAGGAAAGAAAGAGAAAGAAAGAAAGAAAGACAGATGGAAGGAAAGAAAGAGAAAAAAGAAAGATGGAAGGAAAGAAAGAAAGAAAGATATAGGGGAGTGGATAGTACAGGGGATAGGTAAGTGGGCATAATAAAGATATATATTTCCTCAAGCAGAGCTGCACAGGGAAGCTGCTCTCACAGGTCCTACCTATTCTGGTAGGCTGTCACAAAGAGAGAAATAAAGGGGGATGGGTGGAGAAAGAAAGAAAAAAAGCGAGAAAGAGCGAAAGAAAGAGAGAAAGGAAGAGAGAAAGAAAGAGAGAAAGAAAGAGAGAAAGAAAGAGAGAAAGAAAGAAAGAAAGAAAGAAAGAAAGAAAGAAAGCAAGAAAGAAAGAAAGAAAGAAAGACAGAAAGAAAGAAAGAGAGAAAGAGAGAAAGAGAAAGAAAGAAAGATGGAAGGAAAGAAAGATGGAAAGAAAGAAAGATGGAAAGGAAAGGAAGAGAAAGAAAGAAAGAGAAAGAAAGGTGGAAAGGAAAGAAAGAGGATGGAAGGAAAGAAAGAGAAAGAAAGATGGAAGGAAAGAAAGATGGAAAGGGAAGAAAGAAAGAAAGAAAGATGGAAAGGAAAGAAAGAAAGAAAGACAGATGGAAGGAAAGAAAGAGAAAAAAAGAAAGATGGAAGGAAAGAAAGAGAAAGACAGAAAGATGGAAGGAAAGAAAGAAAGATGGAAAGAAAGATGGAAGGAAAGAAAGAAAGATGGAAAGAAAGAAAGAACGAAAGAAAGAACAAAAGAAAGAAAGAAAGAAAGAAAGAAAGAAAGAAAGAAAGAAAGAAAGAAAGATGGAAGGAGAGAAAAAAAGATGGAAGGAGAGAAAAAAAGATGGAAGGAAAGAAAGAAAGATGGAAGGAAAAAAAGATGGAAGGAAAGAAAGAAAGATGGAAGGAAAAAGAGATGGAAGGAAAGAAAGAAAGAGACAAAAGAATGGAAAGAAAGGAAGAAAGAAGGAAAGAAAAAGAAAAGAAAGAGAGGGGGATGGAGAAAGAAGGAAGGAAGGAAGGAAGGAAGGAAGGAAAGAAAGAAAGAAAGAAAGAAAGAAAGAAAGAAAGAAAGAAAGAAAGAAAGAAAGAAAGAAAGAAAGAAAGAAAGAAAGAAAGAAAGAGAGAGAAAGAAAGAAGAGATGGGAGGAAAGAAAGAAAGGAGAAAGAAAGATGGAAAGAAAGAGAAGGAAGGAAGGAAGGAAAGAAAGAGAAAGAAAGAGAGAGGGGGATGGAGGAAGAAGGAAGGAAAGAGAAAAAGAAAGAATTACAAAAAGAATGGAAATAAAGGAAGAAATAAAGAAAGAGAGGGGGATGGAGAAAGAAAGAAAGAAAGAAAGAAGTAAGGATGGAAGGAAGAAAGAAAGAAAGAAAGAAAGAGAAAAGATGGAATGAAAGAAAGAAGGAAAGAAAAAGAAAGAAAGAAAGAAGGAGAGGGGGATGGGGAAAGAATGAAGGAAAGAGAAAGAAAGAGACAAAAAGAATGGAAAGAAAAGAGGGGGATGGAGGAAGAAGGGAAGGAAGAGCATCCCCTACATCAGTGTACTCACTGGGAGGCAGGAGGGACTGGGTGGATGGATGGATCAGACTCCCCTTGTCTTTTTCTGTTTGCTGGGCTCCAGCTTGAACCTTCCCGCCCACACATCCCCTTCTCTGAGGCAGAACAGAGAACACTGCCGAGGAGAGTGGGCGGGGCAGACACAGGAGGAGAGGGCGGGAGGAGGAGGAGCAGAAGCTCTCTCTCCCCTTCTGTCTGGCTGTGCGGGCAGCAGGGGGAGGGGGGAGATCTGTCAGAGCTCTACTGAGCGGCTCTCCCTCAGTGTCTGTGATCCGGAGATGTATGTGAGCTCCGATCACACACGTCTCACTCGCAGCCTGTTATCTCTCCCTGTAGCAGGGCGAGGGGACTCAGGACGGAGATCTCTGCTGCTGAACGAGGCGGCTCTCTAATTAGGTAAACTAGCCAGCTGTGCGAGGCCCCTATGACGGCCTGAGGCCACCGCCTATTTCGCCTAATTAGAGAGCCGCCTCTGATGCCATTAGATACCCAGGGCTCAATGAATATATCAGTTTTAAGTCATTTCTTTAAATATTTGCTTTGATGAGTTATTTATATTGAAATTTGTGTATCATGCCCCTCCCATTACGAGTATTCCCCATGTTAAGGGCCGGCCCTGGCCGATTAGGATATAGCTGGTATTTATTGAGTTATGATAGTTTTTTATTATTTTCTCATTCTTATACCAATTACATCGCTTACATTATTGTCAACTTCCTTTTTTGCTATATGTATATATATATTTCTTTAGGGTTCATTTCCTTCATGTTATATTGTACATTGCTGTGTTTGTACCTATGTAATTTTGTAATTTGCAAGCTGTCATACCTGTCTATATTGGACACACGCTGCGGACTTGGCCCCCCCTTTCCTTCTTTTCATTCCTCCCCTCCCCCCTCTTTCCCATTTTTTTCCCCCTTTCCCTTACTTTTCGCCCATGGTGTGCGGGCGTTATATTTTTTTGGGGCTCTTTATAGGTCCCAAGCTTGTTTCCACCCGCCTCCTCCATTCCCGAGGTGCTCCCGCTAGGTTCCGCACGCCCTTGGATGGCAGACCCCCCCTTCTCTCACTCCTCCGCCTGGCTCGTTGAGCGTCCCCTGCTTCTGGCTTCCATGTGGGTCCAGGTGGGTGGCGCGGATCCTTCCAGACGCTGCCACCCAAGCATACAGGGATACTCTGGCTGTATGGACACTCAAGGGCATTGCACTTGCTTTTGCCAGCCACCGACATCTGGTGATCTTAGGATCTTTCCACCTCCAGTGTACTGAACCGCTGTCACCGGCCTTTCAGTACAGCGCAGTGTCTGTAACGGGTTAACACACGTTACAACCGACACTACCGCTAAGCCTCCTGGACCTTGTAGGCCCGGAGGCTTTGGCGAGCTGCGCATGCGCGGTGGCTCTGTTTGTCTGCTCACACGTGCGGTGACATCAGACGCCGCACGTGTGTTGGGGGGACATAAGAGCACCGGCATCCCTGGCCCAAACACCGCCAGGGATTCACAGGACATGGACATGCTTTCTTTATCTCTCCTCGGTATGTACACTAATATTTACAACTCCTACATGGGCCAAGTATTGCGTCCTTTATGGATAGTAAATTTATATAGGCTTTGTGTCTTATTTATCTCTTTAGCACATTGAATTGGGTGTTGCAACTAGATGTAATCCTTATACCAGCCATCCAACTAATTTATTGCCTTGTCCCTATGGGTAAGTGCAGCACACTCACCTTTTTTCCTATAAAAGTCCTTACCATTAACCATTGAGAATATTATATAGCCTGTTCACATTTTTCCAACACATTTATGCTGGGAGTATATATATATACTTTTTTATATATATTTTTCCCTTTCTTTTTTCATTTTTCATCATTTCTAGACATTTTCTATCTAGACCCTATCATTTGATACGTGGCAGGCTCTACGTTACAAATCTAGTGTGTGCCGATGTCCTGTATACAACTTCTTTAAATAAAAATTGTAAATATTACCCAGAGACTATGTTAGTCCAATTATGTACCTGTAGACTTATGAGCCCTAATTGGTTTGGGGTCCATTAAAACCACTGTACTTCCTTTTTTTCTGTAGATAATTTCTGCCTGGTCCTCCTCTTTGCCCCCTGCAGCCGCTTATCGTACCCTGGTCATACAGGGCGGCTCTAGGAGTTTCCTGTGCCCATCCCTGGTGACTTACAGGTAGTCATTCTTCCACCTTGTGGGTGGTCTGGCTCGGCTGGTGGGTGTGGGGTGGGTTGGCTTACCTATGTGCGTTGCGGTGCTCGCTGCTGCATTCAGGGTTGGTGCTCGTGGGTCCATGTCCAAATTTATGTACAAATACATAAAATAAATGTGTAGTGATAAGATACAGTATTTTGCAACAACTGATTACCCAATATGAACACCAATAGCATACAAGATAATAAATCCTCAAAAAAGAATAGATCAATATTCAAAACCAGTCCAGTGAAGTGAATAAAAGTAAATGAAGCTTTCTGTGCACATGAAAAAACACCAATAATTGTGAACCTCCACCACACACAATGCGCGCTTACCAGAGGGCAAGCAATATCAAGCCTGTAATCTGGATCAGCATCCGGACATCAGACCAACAGCAGCAGCAAATCACCAGGACTACGCTGAAGACAAGCCAGGAGATCGCAACTCAGCAAATAAACTGACAGGCAATCCTCAGGGTCCTGCTTCCTCCAGGCTCCTAGGGCAGTGCACAGGGCTGAGCTTTCTCAGCTGCTTCAATCCCATTTGTCTTTTGGCAGCTGCTGTTGGTCTGATGTCCACACGCTGATCCAGATTACAGGCTTCATATTGCTTGCCCTCTGGTAAGCACGCATTGTGTGTGGTGGAGTTTCACAATTATCTGTGTTTTTTCATCTGCACAGAAAGATTCATTTACTTTTATTCACTTCACTGGACTGGTTTTGAATATTTATCTATTCTTTTTTGAGGATTTATTATCTTGTATGCTAGTGGTGTTCATATTGGGTGATCAGTTGTTGCAAAATACTGTATCTTATCACTACACATTTATTTTATGTATTTGTACATAGATGATATACTGATTATTTGGGATGGCCCAGTGAGTGGACTTAAAGACTGCCTCAATTTGATGAATCAGAATAGTTTTAATTTAATATAATATATATATAATAATAATTTAATTTATTTTTTACAATGAATTACGATTCATGTAAAATAGATTTTTTGATATCAGTATCTTCAAGGACGAAAGTGGTGGGCTCACCAGTACACTTTTTAGAAAGGAGACTGCCGGCAATACATTATTGCACGCGGATAGTTTTCATCCTGAACCTCTGAAGAAGTCGTACCCTTTAGTCAATTTCTACGTATTAAGCAAAATTGTACTACTACTAATATTAATTTTACAGTGTTGGATAGGGTGCATGTTCCCATTAGAGGAGGTGACTGGAACAAGACTCTGTTACAACGAGAAATGCAGCGGATTAGTTATCTTAAGGCTACAACCCCTCCAGGCCTAAATAAGGGGGAAAGCTTTAGGCCTTTTTTGGAGGGCTTTAGCTCAGGAAAAAATGACTAACCTCAGGGAACTTGATGGGAGTCCATATATGGATATATAAGGACTATATTGTCCTAGACAAATTTATTCCACCACTCTAATGGTGGGATATTTTTCATAAATAGGTGTTTTTCTTTCTTCTATTATTCCTTCCATTTTTCTACTTCTTCATAGATAGGGTTTCTGTGAATATAACTGGGGGTGGTTTCTCTCTTTTCTAGCCCCCCCCCCCTCCGTGAGACTTCTTTTTATACTTTGGCGGCTCATTTATTGATGGCACACCCTTGGGTTTTTTCTTATTTTTTCCCCTTTTTCTAATATTATGGATGCCGTTTCCCCCTCTGCAGTCGCCTGTGTCTTTTCTCATGTTATGTGGGATCGGGACACATGCGAGGGTTAGGGGAGGAGGCGACATATACAGTAATCATGTTATTTTTTTGTGTAATGGCAGAGGCATTTTCCAATAGGTGCAGATTATGTCGTTTGTTTGTGAGCTCTCACTTCTGTACACAAAGACCCCTATGTTTCTACATTGGGGCCTTTGTTTTTTCCTCTGGATGTATTGGGAATCCAATCACTAGAGGTCTATGTGTCGGCGGCTTTTGTTTCCAATATGGCCGCCAAACTAGGTCTCTAGGTGTTGTCATCTGACAGACCGGAAGTGACGTGGCAACGCAGATCACGCCAGTGGTACATCTGGCATCATCGCGATGCGGACACGCTTTATATGGAGACGCCGGGAACTGCAGCTGGCGCCAATCCTCTCCTCCATATGGCAGTTGGAGGAGCCAAAATTCAGTGGAGCTGTGCTAATATTAACGGTGCAACTTTTGCTCTGGAACCCCTTTGAATGTACAGAAAATGGCCTCAATAGTAAGTATAAACCCTCTTTTTAGAGAGATCTTCACACTCTGATAGATTGATTCGGAGTGTGAGGAATATAGTTCCTAATATGTATCCCTTTGTTTGGGACAATTTCCCTTTTCTTTTTGTAGTCTGGGGTCTCCCTGCGATTTTGAGTGCTATATATTTGGATCATATCCAGCAGTTCTGTGCATGGTGAAGGGTATTTTATGCAGATTTTGGCGTTTTCTCCACAAAGATATGGGAAATGCTTCTGTCAAGTTTTTTCAAATATGTACTTGGAATGTAAGTGTTCATATTATAGGCTTGTAGCCACTGTGGACGTGCATTCTGTATGATCTTGATATGAATTCTAAAATGTTATAATTTGTATTTTCAGAAGTGGTATTAATCCCCGAGGAAGATTCTGCTTATGCAATTATTATTCGAAACGCGTTGATACCCCTCTACTCGTGACCATTTTGTGTTCTACTGATGGCTACATAGCAATTAGTTGGGAAATACTACTTCAAAGTTTTCTAAAATACATCATGCATTGTTTTTAATTTTTGCATCATATTGAATATTTCTATATATTTTTTATATATCTAATACATTTTTCACATACAGAATTTTGTTCTAAAAAATCTTTATTGCCCTAAAAATCCCAAATTAGAGGTTTTCGCATTTTTTCACTTTAGTTACCCAAGGGCTAAAAAAAAAAATGGTTGCCAATTATTAAATGGTCTGATTAGCATACATATTAATTGTGCAGGAAATTGGTGAAATCATCAATAAAATGGCATCAGAGTAACTCTAGTAACCTGAGGGTTCTGAAAGATGGATGCTGTTACCCAATCTGGATTTCCTGAAGAAGTCACGTGATCAAATGCATTGAGCGGAGCTGGATGAAGTCATCTTAGATGTAGAAGTAATTGGAAGTGCAAGTTTATGTACCACTACATGCTGTACATTGAGCGGAAGTGCTTTTATTGATGTGCTTTACCTATGTACACTGAGGAATGATGCACTTATAAATGTGAGTGCCATTTTAAGGTTTTAATAAACGTCATCTTTCTATGTAGTTTATTTTTGCTTGCCTTGAGCAACTAAGAGGAAGTGGACTTTGGTTAAGATCCCTGGACCATGGAAGGTTGTATTTGACCTCTATAATGTACAGGTTATACATTTAAAGTGGTTGTAAACCTTAGACATAAAATATGAACAAAGCATGTACTTCTATAGTGAGTAATTGTCTCAATTAGGAGCACTAAGTGTAATTTTTGGCTGATGCTTCGTTCCTCCGCTATCAGCATCAATCACTTCTCACAGGTTTTCCTGACACCAAGAGAAAAAAGGTTATAGGGGAGAGTTAGCCAGCAGATTGGCAGCCTCAGCTCTGTTCCTGTGTGAAGGGGTGTGTCCCTTTCTACCAATCAGCTGTCAGACTTCTCCTTACTGAGCTCTGCAGAGTGCAACTTCTCTGCCCCATTTTATTGAATGCTTAGACAAGCTTTAGCAAGTCTGGACTTTAAATGCATGTAAAGAAGATAAGACTGCAGATAAACAGTTCCAACTAGGAGGTTTTATTTCATCTCTGTATCACCTGAGGCCAGTCACTTAAAGCGGAGTTCCAACCAAAAATGGAACTTCCGCTTTTCGGAAACCCTCCCCCCCTCCGGTGTCACATTTGGCACCTTTCATGGGGGGGGGGGGGGGGGGGGCAGATACCTGTTTAATACAGGTATTTGCTCCCACTTCCGGGCATAGATGGCCACATTATCTACAGGTATCTACACCACGTCCGTCGCCTCCTCCGTCCCCCCCGCTGTCTTCTGGGACACACACAGGTCCCAGAAAACAGCAGGGAATGGGGTCGCACATGCGCAGTAGGGAACCAGCAAGTGAAGCCGCAAGGCTTCACTTGCTGATTCCCTTACTGAAGATGGCGGCGGCGGCAGCACCCGAGAGCGCGATCGGCTTCGGGTGCCGACATCGCAGGCACCCTGGACAGGTAAGTGTCCTTATTTTAAAAGTCAGCAGCCGCAGTATTTGTAGCTGCTGACTTTAAAAAAAAAAAAAAAAAAAATTTCAGCAGACCTCCACTTTAACTGGTTATATGTGAGGGTTTACAACCACTTTAAGTTAGGAGTGGAGCACCGGTGGAGGGGGAGTGAAGTGTATCACAGAGAGGATGTAAGATTTGCATATTTTCCAGCATGTTGGACAGATCTGTTTATTGATATTAGACAGTTTGGTAGGTGTAATCACACAAATGGTCAAGCTCATTTTGTTAAGAAGAGATTAATGTTTAAATATATAAAATATAATGAACGCTGTAATGCTCAACAATGACAATGTCTTTCAGAAATCAACTAAAAATTTTTTATAAAAATCTCTCAAAAATAATTTTCTCCCGCCAACCCTATATGCTAATTTTCTCTTCTCTTATTTTAAATTTAGTTGGGTGTGCCCACACCTGGACTCCTTGACCTTACAAATATTGTATGGTCAAAGATAGCTTTTGTCTTTAAGACTTCAAATGTCTTGTTAGCGACACTCGAGAATGATCCTTTTCTTTTGGCCACTTTCTTGTCCTAAGGTTCACTTTAAAATTACATCACCTTAATTTCTTTAAGGCACTCTCCAGCTCGCCTCCGTTGAGCCCACATACAGATAAGCAAAACATTCTATATAGATTTTTTTATATACTTTGCTTATTACAGGGATGATCACTGTAAAAGCAATCGTTTTAACTGTCTTGAGTGGCTTTCATTCACGATTCATTGTTTATTATTGTGATTGTTTGTGACTGGCAACAGCTATCAAATGGTACAGGGCTGCTGCGTAGGTCACAATAGCAAACAATCCTATGAAGAACGGTTGCCAGTCATGACAGTAGTATACTAGGGAACACATGATCACTGATTGGTCACAGCAATTACATGGTACCTAGGCCAATCACAGCAGCCCTGTATCGAGCACTGTGGTCAGCTGTGTCCACCAGACACAGATGACACCCTGTACAACCTCCCAGAATAAGAGCACCTGCCCAGCTGTTGATCTACACTGGACGTAGCTTCTGTAGCAATAATCAATAAGAAATTTATATTCCAAGTTCACAACATAGGCACTGAAATGAGTTTCTTTCCTATTTTCTATGGAAGCATAATCTTGGCAGGCCGCCAGCCCTCTAACCAGTGGCGGCTGGTGCTCAAAATTTTTGGGGGGGCGCAAACAAACTGAAAAATTCGGAAAAAAAACCCCATCAATTGCAGCCTCACTGTGCACATCAAAACGCAGTTCTCTAAATGGCTGACTTCAGACTGCGCATGCACAGTTCAGAACAGACTTTTTTTTCCCCCAAAGTGTTTTACTGACATCCATTTGTGAGTTGTGGTTGGCCAGGCTCGCAAGGGAGCCAGAAGTACTTGCTGCTTGCTTCCCTGCAGAAATCGCAGGTAGTGCGGGTAGCAGGGCCAGAATTGGTGATGACAGGCCAGGCTACTGCTGAGCAAGACGGGTACTCTTAGGCTCCGTTCACACTGCAGCGATGCGGGAACCCTGCGAATCCTGTATGGGTTCCTGCATCGCATACAACTCGCAGGCAGTTTACACTGCCCTTATGCAAACTTTACTGGAGGTGTCATTAACATTGTATTGACACCCCCAGCAGTTCGCAATCGCAGTGCGAACTGTGAATTTGGACAGGAATCGGATCACATGGGTGTGAACACCTATGTGATCCGATTCTGGTGCGGATCAAAAAATGGGTCCTGTGTGAGTTTGGTCTGAATGCGATTTCAGCCATACTATCTGTATGGCTGAATTTGCATCACACAGACATCACATGAGATTTACACAGCAGTGCGGTGCGAATCACATGTGATTTCTGACATTGCAGCAATGTGAACCGACCCTAAATGTGCCCTCTCTTCTACTGTGGTGTTTGAGGGAGCTCAGGGACATTCACAGCAACCAGGCATGCAGAGAAAGCAGGGACGGAGCTGTGCAGTCTGTGAGGCTGAAAAGGAGCTATTGCAGTGACCTCTGTTATCAAGCCTAAGTAGAGGAGGGGGAGAGCATGGGGGAGGATGAGAGAGGCACTGTGCAGTGGTTAACATTACAGATAGTAGCTGGCTGGAAGGGACTTCATTATCAAGCACAGGGAGAGGAGGGGGGAGCGCGTGGGAAGGATCAGAGGCATCTGTTTTGCGGCTGCAGGGCTAGTGTTTTGTCAGGGACAGGCTGGATCAGTGTGATAGCAAGTGTACTCACTGACATGACTCTTCTCTTGTCTTGTCTTGTCTTGTTATCCCAAAGTTAGTGCGGGAGGGAGAGCCAGTGTGCAGATCAGACCAGAAGAGTTCTCTATGTTTGCTCCGGATCTTTTGTAACACAGGCAGGGGCTGGCTCAAAGCTCTCAGAGAAAACCCCATGCCAAAATACATCTCACAGCAAGAACACCACAAAACCTCCAGCAGGTTTAAAAAATGCTAAGACAGATCACCCCAACACAGCAGCGGCACTTACCATGCTGACTGTGTTGTCCTGTCCTCTCCTCTCCGGCGGTATCTCCTTCCAGAAGCAATGGAGAGATCCGCTCTTCATACTTCCTGTTAGCTCTTTCCCATTGTGCCCGGGACAGAGACAACAGGAAGTGACATCAAACCTCAGATGTCAATAAAACCGCCCGGCCATAGTAATAGTGCCGGGCGGAAGCTACTCAGCGCTTCAGAAAGCGCCCCAAGGCGGGATAAACGGCCGCAAATGAAGCGCCGCGTCTGCAATCTCGTGATTGCATTGACGTGGCGCTTGCCATAGTGCACTGTGTCCGGCGCTCGAACACAGTGCACTATGTTAAAGGACTTTTTTTTTTTCTTAAAGGGGCAGTTTTAAAAAAAAATTTTTTTTTATTTTTTTTTTTGTGACTACACAGAAGGGGGGGGGGGGGGGGGGGGGCGGCGCCCGGGCGCCCCCTATGGACGGGCCGCCACTGCCTCTAATGTAAACACATTGCAGGTGTTTAAGCTTTTACAACCCCCTGGCCAAAAGTATGGAATCACCACTCTTGGAAAATGTTCATTCGGTTGTGTAGAAAAAAAAATCAACTAATCAGACATGCCTCAAAACTATTTTCATTTAACATTCCAACCGTCTGGCTTTAAGAAACACTTAAAAAATAAAGAAAACTGTAGTCAATTGCAACGGTTTTTGCAAATCAAGCAGAGGGAATAAAAATGGAATTATGAAAAGAAAAAAAATCGACAAACAGTATTCTTCATCAATTTGGCTTCAACTTTCTCTTACTGCAGTTGCCAGATCAGCTTTGCAGGTTTGAGGCTTGTCATGGACCATTTTCATCTGAAGTCCAGACTATTTGCAGGCCATGCCATTGAAATTATATGTCTTTCTTGAAGGAAAGTTTTCACAGCTTTTGCTCTATGGCAAGATGCATTATCATCCTAAAAAAACGTCATCTTCACCAAACATCGTTTCAATTGATGGAATAAGAAGTGTTCAAAATCTCAATATAAACTTGTGCATTTATTGAAGATTTAATGACTGTCATCTTCCCTGTACCTTTACTTGACATGCAACCCCATCACTGATTGTGAAAACGTGCATGTTTTCGTCGGGCAGTTGTCCATACATTTCCTTGGAATGGCACCAAACAAAAGTTCCAGCATTAGGGATGAGCCGAACACCCCCCGGTTCGGTTCGCACCAGAACCTGCGAACGGACCGAAAATTCGCACGAACGTTAGAACCCCATTGACGTCTATGGGATTCGAAATCAAAAGTGCTCATTTTAAAGGCTAATTTGCATGGTATTGTCCTAAAAAGGGTTTGGGGGACCCGGGTCCTGCCCCAGGGGACACGTATCAATGCAAAAAAAACTTTTAAAAACGGCTGTTTTTTCGGGAGCAGTGATTTTAAGGATGCTTAAAGTAAAAAAAAAAAAAAAAGTGAAATATTCCTTTAAATATCGTATCTGGGGGGTGTCTATAGTATGCCTGTAAAGTGGCACGTGTTTCCCGTGTTTAGAACAGTCCCTGCACAAAATGTCATTTTTAAAGGAAAAAATCTCATTTAAAACTGCTTGCGGGTTTAATGTAATGTCGGGTCCTGGCAATATGGATGAAAATCAGTGAGACTAACGGCATGGGTACCCCCCAGTCCATTACCAGGCCCTTTGGATCTTGTATGTATATTAAGGGGAACCCCCCACCCAAATTAAAATAAGGAAAGGTGTGGGGCCACCAGGTCCTATATACTCTGAACAGCAGTATACAGGCGGTGCAAACAAGACAGGGACTGTAGGTATGTTGTTAAGTAGAATCTGTTTGTAATTTTGAACGGGTACATTTTTAACGTGATTAGCTCCAGCCAAAAAATCTTTTTTAAGCTTTTTGGAAAACATAGGGAAGGGTTATCACCCCTGTAACATTTGTTTTGCTGTCTGTCCTCCTCTTCAGAAGATTTCACCTCACTTTTTGTCCCAATGACAAATGTTTTTTGAAAATTTGGGTTTTTTTGTGGAACAAGGATTGGAAAGCATCAGTGGAAAGGAGAAATGTTTTTCCCATATTAACTCTTACAGGAGAGAATTTCCCTTCCTAGGGGTCGATTTCATCTCACTTCCTGTTCTCTCCTTCCGTTTGCAAGTAGGAGTCGTTTGTAAGTTAGATGTTTGAAAGTAGGGGCCTGCCCTATATACTCAGCAGAAATTTGGGCCTTAGGTGTTGTTGTGGCCACAACACTGTAAGCCCTCACAGGGCCCTGCTGTGAAATATTAGATCAAGAATTGTAATTACATGCCCCTGTTGAACAGGGGCAGAAAAATTGGGCCTTTGGTGCTGGTGGTGGTGCTGGTGCCACAACACTGTAAGTCCTCACTCGCTCTTGGTGGGTGCAGAAATGGGCCCTGCTGTGAAATATTACATCAAGAATTGTAATTACATGCCCCTGTTGAACAAGGGCAGAAAAATTGGGCCTTTGGTGGTGGTGCTGGTGCCACAACACTGTAAGTCCTCACAGACACTCTAGTTGGAACGCAGGAACGAGCCATGCTGCAAAGTATTGCATCAAAAATTGTAATTACACACCCCTGTTAAACAGGGGCTGAAAAATTGGGCCTTAGGCACTGGTGGTGGCGCCCAGAACCAAAAATGTTCTTACAAGCTATCAGCGTGATCATTGAGGAGGAAGAGGATAATTACTCAGGGATAGTCACTCAGCATCAGCATAGGCAGTCTTTGAAGGGATCTGAGAATTCAAAAAAAAATTATTCGGTTACATCAGCATCAGGTGCTTGGTAGCTGGTGGTGATCCAAGACTGATTCATTTTTATGAAGGTCAGTCGATCGACCGAGTCGGTGGACAGACGCACCCTGTGATCGGTTACAAAGCCTCCAGCAGCACTAAATGTGCGTTCCGAAAGAACGCTGGATGAAGGGCAGGACAGGCCAGTAGCTCAATTGCATACTGTGCAAGCTCTGGCCAGTGATCCATCCTCAAGACCCAGTAACCCAGAGGATTTTCGGTGGGAAAGGTGTCCAAGTCAGATCTTGCCCCTAGGTATTCCTGCACCATGTAAAACAGACGCTGGCGATTGTTGCTGGAACCGATCATACCTTGGGGCTGCGGACCAAAAAATTGTCTGAACGCATCGGTCAGACGGCCACCTTCTCCACCGCTCCTTCTTTGACTGACCGAAGCCTCAGCAACACGTTGTCCAGAAACAGAAGTTTGTAACCTCCCAGTCTCTGGGAACGCGCTGCACAGACCTTTCTGCAAGGCCTCCCGAAGATGTTTCATCCTCTGCTCCCTCTGCGATGGCAAGATAAGGTCCGCAACCTTTCCCTTGTAACGTGGATCAAGGAGGGTTGCCAGCCAGTATTGGTCCTTCTCCTTGATACCACGAATACGAGGATCCTTACGCAGGTTTTGCAGGATCAGGGAGGCCATGCAGCATAGGTTTGCTGAGGCATTCGGTCCGGAGTCCTCTGGGTCACTAAGGACGACATGGTCCGCAGCCACCTCCTCCCAGCCACGTACAAGTCCATGTGTTTCTTGGGACTGATCCCTTAAAGACTGCTGCTGATGCTGAGTGCCAGGCTCCACCTCCATACTGACACAATCTTCCTCCTCCTCTTCCTGTGTGATCGGCGGGCACGCAGGAACACTGTCTGGATAAAGGGGGCCTTGAGAGCTAAGGAAGTCCTCCTCTTCCTGCCTCTGGTGCCCTGTCCATTATTCCACGCAGCGTGTGCTCCAACAGGTGGACAAGGGGGACAGTGTCACTGATGCATGCACTGTCACTGCTCACCATCCTCGTGGCCTCCTCAAATGGTGACAGGACAGTGCATGCATCCCTGATCATGGCCCACTGGCGTGGGGGAAAAAAAACAAGCTCCCCTGACCCTGTCCTGGTGCCATAGTCGCACAGGTACTCATTTATGGCCCTCTGCGGCGTGTGCAGCCGCTGCAGCATAGTCAACGTTGAGTTCCACCTGGTGGGCATGTCACAGATTAGGCGGTTCTTGGGCAGGTTAAACTCCTTTTGGAGGTCCGTCAGCCGAGCACTGGCATTATATGACCGGCGGAAATGCACACAGACTTTCCTGGCCTGCCTCAGGACATCCTGTAAGCCCGGGTACCTGGCCAAGAACCGCTGCACCACCAAGTTAAGGACGTGAGCCAAACAGGGCACATGGGTCATTTGTCCCTGTCGGAGGGCAGAGAGGAGGTTGGTGCCATTGTCGCAAACCACCATTCCTGCCTTAAGTTGGCGTGGCGTCAACCACCTCTGAACCTGCCCCTGCAGAGCTGACAGAACCTCTGCCCCAGTGTGGCTCCTGTCCCCCAAGCACACCAGCTCAAGCACCGCATGGCATCTTTTGGCCTGCGTACTTGCGTAGCCCCTTGAACGGCTACAGAGCACCGCTGGTTCCGAGGAAAAGGCACAGGAAGAAGCCATGGAGGAAGAAGAGGAGGGGGTGGAGGAGAGAGGTGTGTCACAATCATTAGTAGTGGCATTTTTGAGGCGTGGTGGCGGAACAACCTCCGACACTACTGCACCTTGTCCTGCATCCTTCCCAGCTGCCAGCAGAGTCACCCAATGCGCCATGAAACTTAGGTAACGTCCCTGTCCATGCCTGCTGGACCATGAGTCAGCGGTAATATGCACCTTACCGCTGACCGCCCTGTCCAGCGAGGCATGGACAATGCCTTCCACATGCCAGTAGAGAGCCGGAATTGCCTTCCGTGAGAAAAAGTGGTGTTTGGGTACCTGCCACTGAGGAACTGCACATTCCACAAACTCACGGAAGGGGGCAGAGTCTACCAACTGAAAAGGCAGCAGTTGAAGTGCTAGCAATTTTGCCAAGCTAGCATGCTGGGCATGTGGATGACTGGGAGCAAACTTCTTTCGGCGGTGCAGCAGCTGGGGCAGGGAAATTTGCCTGGTGCAATCTGACGTCGGTGTACCAAAAGCAGATTGCCCACAAGTACTTGGCTGTGACACACCTAATTCTACACCTTCATTCCTCTCAGTGCAGGTCTCAGAGAGGACTGAAGGTCTAGTGGGGTTGGAGATCTCAGCTGATGAGGAGCAAGGAGAGGTCCTCTTTGTTCTTTAGTGTGGGTCTTTTAGATACGCTTGCCAACGAACTGCATGGCAGGTCAACATATGTCTGGTCAAGCATGTGGTACCCAAGCGGGAGATGTTTTGGCCACGCGAGATACGCTTGAGACATATTTTGCAAATAGCAGCGGTGCGATCTGATGCACTCGTCTCAAAAAAGGCCCACACCAAAGAACTTTTTGAATAACGCGTAGGGACTGCAGCGCCCTGCACATGTGGAGCTTTGGGGTGTGATGCAGTCAATGTGCTGCCCTTAGACTGGCCCCTGGAGGGCATCCTGCCTCGTTGGTGATGTGCCGCCGCCTCCTCCTCTCAGGCACCCACGTTGAGTCAGTGACCTCATCATCCCCTCCCTCCTCATCACTAGAGCAAACCTGGCAGTATGCTGCAGCAGGGGGAGCATGACTGCCAGATTGCTGTCCTTCTTGGGCACCCCCTCTGTCTGTGCACATGTTATTGCCTTCATCGAGCTCAGTATCATCATCAGAGCCTTCCAATTTCTGGGCATCCTCCTGGAGCATGTACCCAACACTGTGGTCAAACAGTTCGAGGGACTCCTCAGGAGGACATGGTGGGGCTAGGGAAGGAGTCACTGATGACATTGAGCCGAGGGAAGAGGCCGCTGCTTTGCCAGACAAAGTACCCTGAGCATGGGTGAGAGAGGATGAGGACGCCTTGGTCATCCACTCTACCAAGTCTTCCGCATGTTGCGGCTCAACACGGCCAGCTGCCGAAAAAAGGCCAAGCGTGTCCCACGGCCACGTGCTGATGAGGATGCACCGTCTCCACGACCAGCACTAGACACAGAGCCTGCTTGCCCTCTCTTATTGGCTTGTGACTGTCTGCCTCTCCTTGGCCTTCCAGACATACTAATGGCCTGTAGCTGCACCAAGCTGGGATATATATATATATATATATATATATATATATATATATATATATATACTGATACTGCAGCTAGGAAAATCAACTGCCTGCCTGTAGTATGAGAAAACCACCAACCTTCTACAGGTAGCTTTAGCTGAACACTGTGCAGAGCTCGCAAAAAAATAACTTGTAGGTTTAGCTGAACACTGTGAGGAGGACGCACTGCACCAACTTGTAGATTTAGATGAACACTGTGCAGAGGTCTCACTACACCAACTTGTAGTTTTAGCTGAACACTGTGAGCAGGACGCACTGCACTAACTTGTAGCTTTAGATGAACACTGTGCAGAGGTCTCACTACACTAACTTGTAGTTTTAGCTGAACACTGAGCAGGACGCACTACACTAACTTGTAGCTTTAGATGAACACTGTGCAAAGCTCGCAAAAAAATAACTTGTAGGTTTAGCTGAACACTGTGAGGAGGACGCACCACACTAACTTGTAGTTTTAGCTGAACACTGAGCAGGACGCACTACACTAACTTGTAGCTTTAGATGAACACTGTGCAGAGCTCGCAAAAAAATAACTTGTAGGTTTAGCTGAACACTGTGAGGAGGACGCACCACACTAACTTGTAGTTTTAGCTGAACACTGAGCAGGACGCACTACACTAACTTGTAGCTTTAGATGAACACTGTGCAGAGCTCGCAAAAAAATAACTTGTAGGTTTAGCTGAACACTGTGAGGAGGACGCACTGCACCAACTTGTAGCTTTAGATGAACACTGTGCAGAGGTCTCACTACACTAACTTGTAGTTTTAGCTGAATACTGTGAGCAGGACGCACTGCACTAACTTGTAGCTTTAGATGAACACTGTGCAGAGGTCTCACTACACTAACTTGTAGTTTTAGCTGAACACTGTGAGCAGGACGCACTGCACTAACTTGTAGCTTTAGATGAACACTGTGCAGAGGTCTCACTACACTAACTTGTAGGTTTAGCTGAACACTGAGGAGGACGCACTGCACTAACTTGTAGCTTTAGATGAACACTGTGCAGAGGTCTCACTACACTAACTTGTAGTTTTAGCTGAACACTGAGCAGGACGCACTACACTAACTTGTAGCTTTAGATGAACACTGTGCAGAGCTCGCAAAAAAATAACTTGTAGGTTTAGCTGAACACTGTGAGGAGGACGCACTGCACCAACTTGTAGATTTAGATGAACACTGTGCAGAGGTCTCACTACACCAACTTGTAGTTTTAGCTGAACACTGTGAGCAGGACGCACTGCACTAACTTGTAGCTTTAGATGAACACTGTGCAGAGGTCTTACTATACTAACTTGTAGGTTTTAGCTGAACACTGTGAGCAGGACGCACTGCACTAACTTGTAGCTTTAGATGAACACTGTGCAGAGGTCTCACTACACTAACTTGTAGTTTTAGCTGAACACTGAGCAGGACGCACTACACTAACTTGTAGCTTTAGATGAACACTGTGCAGAGCTCGCAAAAAAATAACTTGTAGGTTTAGCTGAACACTGTGAGGAGGACGCACTGCACCAACTTGTAGCTTTAGATGAACACTGTGCAGAGGTCTCACTACACTAACTTGTAGTTTTAGCTGAACACTGTGAGGAGGACGCACCACACTAACTTGTAGTTTTAGCTGAACACTGAGCAGGACACACTACACTAACTTGTAGCTTTAGATGAACACTGTTAGCTGAACACTGTGAGGAGGACGCACCACACTAACATGTAGTTTTAGCTGAACACTGAGTAGGATGCACTGCACTAACTTGTAGCTTTAGATGAACACTGTGCAGAGGTCTTACTATACTAACTTGTAGGTTTTAGCTGAACACTGTGAGCAGGACGCACTGCACTAACTTGTAGCTTTAGATGAACACTGTGCAGAGGTCTCACTACACTAACTTGTAGTTTTAGCTGAACACTGTGAGCAGGACGCACTACACTAACTTGTAGTTTTAGCTGAACACTGTGAGGACGACGCACCACACTAACTTGTAGTTTTAGCTGGACACTGAGCAGGACGCACTACACTAACTTGTAGCTTTAGATGAACACTGTGCAAAGCTCGCAAAAAAATAACTTGTAGGTTTAGCTGAACACTGTGAGGAGGACGCACCACACTAACATGTAGTTTTAGCTGAACACTGTGAGCAGGACGCACTGCACTTACTTGTAGCTTTAGATGAACACTGTGCAGAGGTCTCACTACACTAACTTGTAGTTTTAGCTGAACACTGTGAGCAGGACGCACTGCACTAACTTGTAGCTTTAGATGAACACTGTGCAGAGGTCTCACTACACTAACTTGTAGTTTTAGCTGAACACTCTGAGCAGGACGCACTACACTAACTTGTAGTTTTAGCTGAACACTGTGAGGACGACGCACCACACTAACTTGTAGTTTTAGCTGAACCCTGTCTGCAGGACGCACTGCACTAACTTGTAGCTTTAGATGAACACTGTGCAGAGGTCTCACTACACTAACTTGTACGTTTAGCTGAACACTGTGAGGAGGACGCACTGCACTAACTTGTAGCTTTAGATGAACACTGTGCAGAGGTCTCACTACACTAACTTGTAGTTTTAGCTGAACACTGAGCAGGACGCACTACACTAACTTGTAGCTTTAGATGAACACTGTGCAGAGCTCGCAAAAAATAACTTGTAGGTTTAGCTGAACACTGTGAGCAGGACGCACCACACTAACTTGTAGTTTTAGCTGAACACTGAGCAGGACGCACTGCACTAACTGTAAATAGTCTAGCTGCCTGACTGTGGTACTAATAGGATCAAAAGAACACCAGCAATTTTCTTCAGGTAGCTGTAAATACTGTAACAAGACAAGCCTGCCTGTCAGTAAGAAGATAACAGGAACGGATGTAGCTAAATTGAATACAATATATATATATATATATATATATATATATATATATATGCGCAACACCTGGGATGCATATATATACACAATACACTAAGTGCAGCTAACTCACTGATTGTCCTGCCTAATCTATCTAACTCAAATGAAATGACACTGTCTCTCTGTCTATCTCTCTTTCAACGCCGGAACACACACTACACAGGGCTGCCGTGCAGGAGCCTTATATAGTGTGGGGCGTGTTCTAAACCCCCTAAGCCATAATTGGCCAAAGCCACCCTGCCTTTGGCCAATTACAGCTCTCTCTACCGACGGTGCTGAGATTGGCCAAGCATGCGGGTCATAGTGCATGCTTGACCAATCATCAGCCAGCAATGCACTGCGATGCCGCTGTGAATTATGGGCCATGACGCGCCACACGAATTTGGCACGAACGGCCCATAACGTTCGGAATTCGGCGAACGACCGAACAGCCAATGTTCAAGTCGAACATGGGTTCGACTCGAACACGAAGCTCATCCCTATCCAGCATCATCACCCTGCCCAATACAGATTGGTGCTTCATCACAGAATATCACTTTCACTCAGCCATCCACAGTCCATGTTGCTTTTCTTAAGCCCACTGTAACCTTGTTTTTTTTCTGTTTAGATGTTAATGGTTTTGTTTGGCTTTTCTGTATGTAAATCCCATTTCCTTTAGGCAATGTCTTACAGTTCGGTCACAGACATTGACTTGTTTCTGACCTTTTGTTCCTCAGTTGTTTTGTTGTGCATTTTCTGTTTTCAAGGCATTGCTTTAACCACTTGCTGACCAGCTGCCGTCATTATATTGTGGCAGGTCAGCATGATCTCGCAAACGGTCGTAGCTGTACATTGGTTCCTTTAAGCGATAGCAGGCGTGCGTGCGCCCGCTGCACTGCGGGGGTGCTGATGCTCGTGGCCAGCGGTCGCGATGACCGCCGGGCACGAGGCAGAACAGGGACGCGTGTGTATGTAAACACACACATCCCAGTTCTGTGAGGAGATAGAGATCGTGAGTTCCTACGAGCTGGGAACCACGATCTCTCATCTCCTATAGTCAGTCCCATCCCCAAAGTTAGAACACAGACATAGGGAACACAGTTAACCCCTTCCCTGCCAGTGACATTTACATAGTAATCAGTGCATTTTTATAGCACTAATCGCTGTATAAATGCCAATGGAACCAAAAATGTTTTAAAAGTGTCCGATATGTCTGCCATAATGTCGCAGTCCCGATAAAAATCGCTGATCACCGCCATTACTAGCAAAAAAAAATTAATTAAAAATATGCCATAAATCTTTCCCGTTGTGTAAACGCTATAACTTTTGCGCAAACCAATCAATATACACTTTTTGCGATTTTTATTACCAAAAATATGTAGAAGAAGAATACATATCGGCCTAAACTGAGGAAAAAATTAGCTTATTTAAGAAAAATTGGGGCTAATAATTACAGCAAAAAGTACAAATTAGTGTTTTTTTCAAAATTGTTGCTCTTTTTATGTTTATAGCAGAAAAAATAAAAACCGCAGAGATGATCAAATACCAACAAAAGAAAGCTCTATTTGTGGGGAAAAAATGACGTCAATTTTGTTTGGGTACAACATACACGATCGCGCAATTGTCAGTTAAAGCGACGCAGTGTCGTATCGCAAAAAATTGCCTGGCCATTGAGAAGCCAATTCTTCCGGGGCTGAAGTGGTTAAGTTTTCTATCTTGACACTTTGATGTCTTCCTTGGTCTACCAATACGCTTCCCTTTTACAACCTTCCCATTTGATTTGCACTAGGTCCAGATTTTAGACACAGCTGACTGGGAACAACCAACATCTTTTGCAACATTCCGTGATGATTTACCTTTTTGAAGACGTTTTATAATCCTCTCCTTTGTTTCAACTGACATCTCTCATGTTGGAGCCATGATTCATGTCAATCAGGTTGGTGCAACAGCTCACCAAGTTGTGCAAGCACTCTTTAACTGCAGACTAATTAGCAGATGTTTGTTTTAGAACTGCAAAGTGCATAGTGATTTCATAGTATCGTCAGAATTGAGCAATTCCATATTTTTTTTTTCTCTGCTTGAGCTGTAAAAATTCTTGCAATTGACTAGTTTTCTTTTTTTTTTCCTTAAGTGTTTCTTAAAGCCAGAATGTTGGAATAATAAAAGAAAATAGCTTTGAGGCACGTTTGAGATTAGCTTTTTTTTTCTACACAATTGAATGAATGAACATTTTTCAAGAGCCTCCATGATTCCATACTTTTTGCCAGGGGTTGTAGATAGAAACAAACCAAAAGTAAAGCTGTACAAGTATAACCATTTCAAACCAAATATTTATAGTTAGGGAGCTGAAGTTACACACTGCAAAGCTCGGTAAGGAGAGCTCCGAGAGCTGATTGGAGGGAAAGGGAGGAACACCCCCCCCCTCCCTTCACAGAACAGAGCTTAGGTTGTGTGCTGGAAATCCTCTCCAGTCACCTTTTTTCTCTTGGTGTCAGGGAAACGTATCAGAAGTGACACCTGCAAATAGCAGAGGAACATGCATCAAACAGAAATGACACACTATACAGCAGGGGTATTGAATTAAAATTCAAGGAGGTCCGATCACTAAAATTTACTTCTGGCCAAGGTTTGAATCTCAAGTCTGCGCTATGAGAAAGATTTTACGCATATACCTTCCTTTTTATTTGGCGCAAGCCATGCTCTCTGGCGCTTTTGTTACGGTTTCCTTCACACACTCTGGTAATACTATGTAATGAAAAATGTCCCCATCAGTGTTCCCCCTTACACCAGGTTCCCCTACCAGCATAATTTATTACATTGTCAGAATACCCCCTTATATCAGGTGTCACCATCAGAGTGCCCCCTTAAGTAATGCGTTCCCATCAGAGCGCAATCTTACGGCAGGTGTCCTTACATCACGTTTCAGCATCCAAAGGCCCCCTTACATCATTTGTCCCCATTATATAAGGTTCCCCCAATCACAGTGCCCCTTACATTGGGCAATCTGATAGTGACACCCTATCACCCCATCAGAGTGCTCCTTTACATTAGGTGTCCTCATCAGAGTGCCACCCAACATAAAATGTGCCCATCAGAGTGCCCCTGCAAATCTCTGACGTACCCACACACCATACCTTGAGGGCAGACAGGAAGCAGGAGCCGGCAGAGGTAGCGAGCTGCGCCGAGAACCTGGCTGAAGGGATGAGGTGCACACCTGACATGGAGTCAGAACCAAAAGCGATAGCGGGGGGCAGGGCTCACATGCTACATCATTGGTTGCTGGGATTCCCACGGTCCCAACAACCAACGACTGAGAAGCAGGGCACTTTAGTCTGGTGGGCTGACAGTCCGGACAGGATCGGCACTTGCGCCATGTGCAGATCAGGTTCCGCCATTAATTGATGGCTGCTATATAGGGATATGAGTTCATGTTTGAGGTTTATAACCACTTTAAAGGATAACTTCACTTTTGCAAAAAATCTAGCAAATAAAAAAAAAAAATACATACAATTGCTACACAAGCCATATTGTAATTTAATACTATTGAATTTTACCTTACATTTTTGATCTACATCTTCTGTAATTTTCGGCAAAATGCAAAACATTTGCATTTTGGAGATGTTCTGTACACCGTTGGTTTACAGCAGTAGTTTTCAACCCTGTCCTCAAGTACCCCCAACAGGCCATGTCTTGGGAATTTCTCTTATAAAAAATAGCTGTTCAAAATACCAATTGACTCTTATTTAAAGCACCTGTGCAAGATAAAGGAAAACCTGCAAACATGGCCTGTTGGGGGTACTTGAGGACAGGGTTGAGAACCACTGGTTTACAGAATG
This sequence comes from Lithobates septentrionalis, assembly GCA_037952835.1. Classification (NCBI taxonomy): domain Eukaryota; kingdom Metazoa; phylum Chordata; class Amphibia; order Anura; family Ranidae; genus Lithobates; species Lithobates septentrionalis. The sequence continues at coordinate 31,739 of JBBDGP010002421.1, forward strand.
CCCCTAGAAAGGACATTTCCTGCTTGTGCAATTGGCTCCATGATTTTCCCAGAAGGCTGCACTAAGATACAAGTCAGATTTTAGGCATCACCTATAACAGGATTTTTTATTTTGGTGAGATACTCTACAAAGGTTAAATACTGCTAAAAGGATGCAGAACCTTCAGCTTTTCTCACCAGAACATTAAGAGTGAACCAGACCCTATCATTCAGATTCACTCTGCAAAGGACATGGTGGAAAAACAGCTCTCTTCAGAAAAAGGTAGGATTCTGCAACAAAGTTTGTTAAAATCCTTTCAATGTACATTGATTACCTGGATGTGAATGTCTCAACAAAAGTGGAGTTACCACTTTAAACACCTGCATAGGCCTTGTGGCTGGATGTCTTTTAAAGGCATGCAACAGTATGTACAGTAAGAAACACTTTCATTTTAAGTTACTAAAAAGGAGAAAAAAAAAATTGCTAATGGAAGAAAACATTTCTAGAACCAACATATTAAGAAAGATTTTAAAATTGACAGTTGCATTTTAAAAAGTGGTTTAATGGACACAATGTAAACATTTATAAATATGGTCTTTATTATAATTTATACACCACTTTTATACATTACCCCCAAACATTTCCAACCTGAATGATCACTGGTAAGTCAGTGACTTGAAAGTATGTACAGCAACATATCATGGGGCAATCTGTGAGCATTACTCAAAGTGTGGATGTACCTTCGGATAAAAGACTCGGTGCCGGAGACTTGTCGAACACAGGCAGAAACAACAACCTGAAACAAAGGTTATGGTGATTCTAGGGAGCCGCTGAGGCCAATCTTTTTAACTAAAAATCATTATTATTTCTTATATACTTTCTCTGTGCATAGCAAATGCACAGGGAGAGAGGCACAGTGCCAGCTGCATGCTGGAGAAGTTTGTCTGCAAAACAAACCTCCTCCTTGCATGTGGTCACCACAATTGGCTGGCACACTGATCAGAAACCAAGCTGACTGGTTATCATCTGTTGGACTTGCAGCTGTCAAAGGCAGGTGTGTGCTCTTACTTCACAGGTAGGGTGTACATTAATAATCTCTAAGCACAGAGAACTGGACCTGAGAATGTTTATCTACAGATTGCAATTATCAAATCACTTAAAAGGGAGGTTTTGTGGATGACGGATTATATTTTCACTCTATCTTTTAGTGAATTCTCTCCCAACAATTCTACCAGTTCTCAAAACATGGGTCCCTTCTTACAGGTCCAAAATAAACAGGACAGCCAATTATATACTACCTCCTATAAGGGCCTGTTTGACTCGCTGATGGGAACAGGCCCTAAATTCTCTGTATTGTAGAGAAGACCTGTCTTTAGGTCAGTTGGGCTGAAAAAGGAACAGAGTTTTATGAAGGGAAAAAAAAAAAAAAAAAAGACCTTTACAAATGTACCTATGACAGGTAGTCCACACTACAGCTACACTGATATCCAATACTGTGCATCCTCTACTGCTCAATGGGACTTATGCACATTTTAAGGAATCTGTTAGTGATGAGCATAAAAGCTGCCACGACTTCATTGGTCATCTGTGAACGATGCCCTGGAACTAATCAGCCCAGAAAGTCAGGGAACGCCATCTTCCAGAGTCTTCACACTAGTGTATTATGCGTTGTGACAAAATGGGGCAATGAAATGCATCAAACTAAATTATAGTGTATGTTACATTGCTAAATGCTATTGTTACTTTAGTTTAGACTTCTACATATTCCTAAAAGTAGGAAAATACAAATGATAAATTTTACAGTTAAAACCAATTAATACACTAATAGAAATCAGGGCTCCTTAGAATGACCCAATAACCAGAAAGCAAATACATAGCTTTTAGGATTTTAAGGGTCAGTCCACTTGGGGTCCAGCGATCTGAATCATCTTATGTATCTGTCAGGAATTCTGATGGTGCGATCTCTGCAGGTTCCTAGCTCCACCTACAAGCTGTGGATATAACCAGGGAGCTTGCCTGCTGAGACTCCACGATGCAGTGGGTAGAGCTGTAAAGCCTGGCAGGCAGATCATGAACTGGCATCACTGTAAGGTATAAAAAGAAAAGAGGTGACCCAGCCTACTGGTACCCACCATTACAGGTGGACAGACCCTTTAAGGTGTACATGTCACCCATGCTCAGTGTTGGCAGCCATCTTGTCCATGCAACAATCTTTTTCTATTTACGGGAAACTACTTTCACAAACTGCTAGGCTGCCTTCTCCGGGACAAAATGGCTTCCCCCTCAGTGTGCACGTATGACAGGTAATCTTTAAATAAGATTTCAAAACAAGCAGCCGCATCTGACCATCCTACATATACACGCCTAATGATATGTACAATTGCTAAAAATAGGTTCTGCAGTTGCCAGTCGATTACCGAATGACCGCAGTACAGTGTCCATCTATTAGACGGCACACAATAAAATATACAAAAGGTGAAAACAAACAAGAATAAAACAACAAGAGAAGATTCATTGAATGTATCTTCCGGCTTTCTGCATCCAAGCTTGCTCTCCAGCAAAATAAATTAAATAAATAGCATGAAAAAGTTTTGAATGTACAAAAGAAAAAAAAGAAATGACCTCATTGTGCGCTACTGGCCTGGCTTTGGAGTCATAAATATTTAGTCTTATTGGTGGAACCAGCAGCTAAACATATAACCATATACACACACATACATAAAGAATCTGGGATGTGACCATGATCATTTTGTTGGTCCAGACAGCATTTGCACATTGTTACAGTGTGGGAATTTTTTTCCTGTAAAAAGCGAAAACATAAAAAACACACTGAAAGAATATTGGGCCTTTTGTGAAAGTGTCTGAAGAGCCAGGTGGGGCAGGATGTCCAGCGCTGGTGGAGTTGATTACTAGGGGCAACATAAGCAGGGCCTTATAACTAAGGTCTCTTATTGCACATAACAACCAACTGCTTGCTTTCATCCTCCAAAGCCTAGCAGAGATTTAACTTTTAATGTCCCTCAGACCACACTTGGAAGCTGTTCATTTTTATACAGACCCCAGTGATTTCTGGTATAGAGGAAGCATGTGACCACCTCACAGGATGCAGTAACCAGGCCTGAATAGACAATCACCAGACCTGAACACTGTCGCCAACTCAGAAGGAGAAAGAAGTTAGCCTTGTGCGAGCTCTGACATCATCCGACATGGAGCTTACACAAATTTTAGATTCCCAGCTCCAATGGAGCAACGGGGGCAGCATGGGAAAAAAGAATATCAGAGAGGGAGAGGTTATCGTTACTAGAATGAGGGTCACTTCGCCCTGAATGTGCAATAACATTTTATAAGAAACACTTAAAAACATAAAATAAATCACAAGTAGACTGATGTGAGCTGTGTGGGCCTCTACCTCCATTGCCTTGCCACAGTTCAAGAACATGATTGGGAGCTTCTGGTTGCTACATGCAACACATACATTTGGGAATAAACGGCATCCATCTATTATTGCTATAGTAACCACTCAGAAGCACCTTTGCATTGCCTAATACTGTGCTTGAAACAAAAAGGGAGGCTCCTTGGTAGTTTGTACCCATCCATAAAAAGCTGGAGTCTTGGACTTCATTTCAACTAGAGATGCTGTAAGTTCTCGTTGTGTTTGTGAGTCTGATAGGCAAACTTTAATGTATCTTGGTTGGCCTTACAAGTCAAATGGCCATGGTAGGGAAATATTTTATCTACTCTGAGATGGGGACTGATGGAAATAATCTATATCTTTTATCATAGGGGTTCTTAAATCAGGGGTATGGGACTGAATAACAAAAACTGAAAAGGGATTATCTTCATTACTGAACCTGAAAGTAAAAAAGAAAAAATCAGCTAGATGTGTCAATGACATGCAATTAACATTTTAATTAACTGGACCTCAGTTCTATCGTTTGATTGCACAAAATTAACAGCAATACTTTCACTAGCTGTAGCTAGACTGTGTATTTGCGATTTGTCATTCTTATAAAATTATTATGATCATCTTTCAGCTGTTCTGCTCATAGATATCCTTATGTAAAGTAAATCAAGTTGTGGACATCTTTAGAAGTCATACTGGTACCCAATAGGACTGCTGCTGATTTTGACAGTCTGGTGAAGGGAATATGGAGTCATATTGGTGGTATGTTTGTTTATGAACCTCTGCTTTATGGGCTAGTGGAATTGATCACACTATACAAATTAAAAAAACAAAACAAAGAAAACACACTGAAGTCTGAATATGTCAAAAGGGCAATGCGATCAACTCTGGGCTTGTTCAGTTAATCACCTACCTCTTTTACTCCAATGTCATGGCAGGTCTAAAATGCTTTCATTTTATAGTATACATACAGGGCAGATATAGGAACTGTCTGTTGCTAGGGCAGATCACACATTTGCCCTGTTAACACAATCCCACAAGAACCTTTTGATTCTTCAGACACTTTCATGCAAAAGATCCACAAAGTTCTGCATTATCAGAGCCATCATTTAACTCGAATGTAGTACCTGCACATCGAGTGCTGTGAGCATTCAATAACAAAAACGTCATTCTTTCCATCAAACAGTCTGTAGACGCAGAGCAGAAGTCTTGGAGTCAAATCGAAAATAAAGAATAATGCAATGAATGTGACTATCTAGCATGGAATGTAAACCATTTTTTTTTTCTTTCCGGGAGCCAGCCATCCGTTCTGTACGATATGGAAATGCACTGTAAAGAGTTTAAAGAGCTGAATCTGAAGACACAATAAGTCCAATTTAGTCCATGCAAGGCCTCACCAAAAGGAATAAAATGCTAGAGGAGATTTGTGAGATAGAAGGTCCACAACTGTATCCAATAGAAGAAAAAAAAAAAAAGAGCCAACAGAAAAGGGACAAGATGTAGGGAAGGAGTAGAAGTGGACAGTCCAAATTAGCAAAACAGAGCTGGAAAGATAAATAAAATGCAGAATCTTCCTTAAAAAATTAAATTCTTGTTAAATGGCTGGATGAAGAAAATGGATTTTTTTTAAATTCGAGCGTCCTGTGGAAGCATTTCAATATTAAGTGCACCCGAGCAAAAAAGAGGGGACAAATGGCGAAGGGAAAAATTATGAAACTTTTAGCAGAAATCGGAAGCCAGGGTTTTTTTTTTTTCAGCTGTAGCAATCCCTATTACTAATCAGTGTGCCTTACTTTTTATATTATTGCTTTACAGTCAGCATTCTTGATACACTGGTCACCAAATCTTAGTTATGATCTGGCTAACAATTTCTACAGGCTGTAGTGGTGGTACCTCTATAAAAGATTCTGACACTTTCGGTGTCACTGCGGTTGGGTGGAACCCTCAAGCATCATCTCCCGATTTCTCCCTGCCCACTGAGGCCGAATGACAGCACAGAACCACCTCCTGTTATGCCTACTTTGCAGGACAAATCTCCTTCCAGTGTCATGGAACTACATCACATGATACCAACTTGAGCCTCTGCAGAATGACATCCTCCAAGGCTGCATCTTAAACTGGGAGCAGACAATTTTAAAAGATGATTTTGTGCAACTTTAAAAATATTAAAATGTATAAGCATGAATACACATAAGTGATTTTTTTTTTTATATTGAAGTGTCTTTGCTCTTAACTTGATTATACTTCAACTTCCATGGCTCATTCCAACTATTTTTCACATAATTCACTTAAATGGAAGGTATATTCTTAATATATTTGCTCAGATTTTGTCTTCTTAAATAACTAATTTAAGCGTAGGTTTACCCAAAACTCAAAATTCCAGTGCTGGATGGACACTGACAAGTTATACAACTCTCTAAAATGTCTAAATTCTTGCCAACCCCTCAGACCATAACCTTCCCTTCTTGATTCACAACTCTACCTCCTCCATTGAGCCCATCAAAAGAGTGTCACCTCTTCGATGTTGCATTTTTTATATCAAATCATTTTTCACTACAGATAATCCACCATTGGGATCAAAAGCATTTTGCTCTGGAATGACCAATAGTCAGGAAACAGCTGGTAAGCTACATTGCCATCAGGGTCTTTAAGAAAATAAAGACAGGTGAGTTTACCAGCTCACATATATTTTTGGGTGCCTTCAAGTTTTTATTTTGTGTGCCGCTTCACATCTTGTTTTCAATATTACAGTTTGGAGAAGGCCCTTGAGGATGGGTTGGGCTTGTTTGTGATAGAACCCCTCTTTTTATCCTCTCCAATTTTCACAAACGGTCTTGTATTTTTATTTTTTAAATAAAAACACAATAGCAGTTGGCTATGGGTAAGACTTTCAAATTTACTACTGGATTAAATAAGCAAGCTGAATTGCTTCCAATTCACAACCACGATTCCATGACCAGCATAATCGAAAACCTGCTGTTTTTTTTTTAATTTCTAGCGATTTCTCCCTTTGCCTTTATTATGCATTTATAAAATTCAATTGATAGGTTGCTCTGAAATACACTTCAAGCTTCTGTCTGCATACAGAGGAATTCTGTACAAGGTCGACAGAAAAGTCACCCACGTCCCAAGTGAATGATCATGTCGATCTATTGCAAAGATATTCTCAAGGAAATGGAGAAATGATCCCTGCTCACAGAAACTAATCAAGTTTAATCTCTCGTTCTTTGCATTGGTAAAATGAAACAATTGACCTAACTCGGCTTTTCATAAATTACCTTCATTTATAGAGGATGCATTATTAAACAATAAACTTAAAGATGGGTACACACACAACCTGCAGGCTGAATGAAAATAATTCTCCCATCCACACTATACAGCACTGATGGAAGCATTTTCCAATGTGACTATTGCAATCTGACAGCCGCATCTCATTGGAGGTAGCAAAAAGCACCATACATGTAGTGAATTTGGGTACCTCAAGAGCCACATGAAATTTAAATAGCGTGTACCCAACTTAAGACTAGCCACAGACAAAGTCAGTGCTTGACTAGGCTGGGTTGAGCAAGGTTGGCGCATCCGAAGTGATCTTTGATCAGAGCAATAGCAACCAACTCAGGCAAAGTTAATCTCCTCTCTATGAATGCCATTATTCTCCTTATACAGATACTAATATTATTAAATTAAACGTTAATTGTTAAAGGGTATGCTCAGAGGAATCTGGGCTGCAAATCCACCACCATCTTACAGTGTCTAGTGACTGTGGTGAAATAGAATGTCCTCTCCCCCAAGAGATCTGGACTGCACTCAAACTATGGTCTGTCACACCTTATTTTATGGTCATGCTATGCAATAGCTAGAATAGCCAGATTACTGTCTATTCCTGTGAAGAATCCAGCAGGGTTGGTATAAAACCATAACTCTTGGGGTAGGCTCTGGTTGAGGAGGGAAGAGGGAACATGGGGACATAACATTCCATACTATGGACTAAAGTAATTGATTTTAGATGGACTTACCCTTTATAATGTACCCAATTACCTAAGACCTATTACATTTTCAGATGCACACTGTCTGACAATAGACAAAGTCATTCCCGAGTGGTCAGCACTGCTGTCCAATAAGATAAAAAGCAAAGCGCTCAAACCAGAGTTCGGCTTTTAGAGATCTGTCTAATGGAAAACAGATACAGTTGCTTTGGGTTACTACACTCCAATCCCCAGGTTTGCTCCTTGCGCTACTTTACTCCTTAAAATAGGAGAAAAATGGACATGAAAGTAAGATGTAATGGTGGGGGCTAAGGAGATCCAGCATTTTATTTTCCAAAGTTCGAAATAATTTAAGCAGACAGTCCTGTTATGATTGGAGCAGAATCCAGAGAGATCACGAAGACCCCAGTGTTAGTATCTTAAGAGTCAGAAAACACAGTCTCTGCAGTGAAGAAGATCCGCCTTCTCGTTCTCAAGGGCACGCCTCTCCTCTGCTGTGTGTACACTGGTAGGGGTGTACAGAAGTTTCTGCTGGTCCCTCTCCAAACCTCTACCCCTTTTGTTTCATTGATGGTTCATGCTGCTCGCTTTTAATATGGGTGTTTTATCTGCTTTTTTTTGTATGTAGTCCCAGTGCTAAGAAACTAGAGGAACACGAGACTTAAAGTAGTAACAGAGGTGCTTGTGGTGACTGTGCAGTTACTTGAAGGCTGTAAATTCTCCTGCAGAGGGAGTACAAAAGAATCACAAGTTTATTAAAGGTAGATGCAAGTCTGAGAAGTATTAAATAGAAAGTTATAGACAGGTTAGTGATGGAAGGATGTACAACAGATGAAGAACACACAAACATGTACAAAATGTAAAGATCTCCAAAAGACGGGCGATTAGGATTGTGAATGAATTGTAAATTGCAAATGAACACAAACAATATACAGTAGTTGGTCTACCCTTGCAATGGCAGAGCAGTTTTTAAAAACAGTCTCTCTTTACTTTAAACGTTTTAGCTCAGTACCCTATAAACAGTCAGTATTTCAAGGTGAGCTCTAGGCATTTAAAAACAGCACCAATGCAGATTGGTCATCATTATTACATCAATATTTTGTAAAAGACTTTAAGGAGCAAGTGTGCAATAATGAGTCAAGGGAGCAACGGAAACAGTCAATTACAGCATGTCAGTGATTAAATAAACAGTAGATTGTGGGTTAGACGTCTATCAGATTGCTGCCTGTGACCCTCTAAGATTTCTTCTGCACTCCTTGTCCCTGAGACTCAACAGAAAGCGAGAGGAAATCCCTTCTTAGTTGTCACAGAAACAGATACCCCTACTGGAAGGCATGACCACACTTCCTCTTCTTGTGACAAATGTAACACTTTGCATTTCCTCTCAATTTCTTGCTCATGTGACAGTGGAGACCCAGAAACAATAAACACCTTCTTTATCCTTTCTCTATTTAAAATAATTTTGAAGGGTATATAAACCAAAAAACATACATTATATATTGCAGCTTACCAGTCCTTAGATGTGGTGGCTGCATTATTTGCCTATTTTACCTTTCTTTTTTTTTCACGTGGTGATCTTGCCAGTAGCACAGCTTTGCCTAGGGTGACCACATGCAGTATTGTCACCTTGGGTTGCTTTCATAGGGTATAGGGAGGTAGGGTTTTGTAGTTTACAGAAGATAGCTGGAAGGTTAATAACACTGGATACTATATTTCTGGTAGGATCAACAGGTATTTTTTTATATTTGCAGAAAAATGTACTTGGCTTGAAAAAAAAAAAACAAAAAAAACGAAAACCATTTAAGGGACTGATAAGCTGCAATATATTACATTGGTGTTCTAAGGTTTGGATATTACTTAACTGCTTAGACCCCTTTCACACTGGCAGTGTCTGGCCGTTAGCACTAAAGCGCCGCTTATTTTTGCAGCGCTTTTTTTTGGGTGAAAGGTAAATAGTCCAGTTTTTCAGGTACTTTGGAAGCGTTGCCCATTCACTGCAATGGGCAGTGCGTTTTGGGAGCGCCATTTACAGCGCTCCCAAACCACACCAAAGATGTTGCTTACGGGACTTTTCGTAACGTCCCGCAAGCTCACCGCCCCAGTGTGAACAGACACATGGCAATGAATGGGAGGTGGTTTTCAGCTTTTCTGTGAAAGTAGCCTTAGTGGGTCACTGACCTAAAACAAATATGCAGCCAGTGAAGCTGGAAATCCCCATTTGCATGCTTGCTCTTACCTTTAGAAGCATGGATATGGGTGATGCCTCTGGATGAAATCCATTTTGTAGAGTACAGGACAGGACAGGACAGGCTCTTTAATCATTACTACTGGGTTATGTGCAACTACCTTCAGGTGAGTTTGCAGCGATATCCCCCTATATAACCCCCTCCTAATCGCAGCTAACCTCATTTTTTTTGTTTGCCAACATTGTCAGCTGTCCCTCCTCTCCCCAGAAGCTGCCGTAAGTGATCAGACCAGAGCACCCTCAGATCAGGTAAGTATTCACATTTTTTCACAGGGTAGTAAAAAATGGAGATACAATGGGGGTGGGGACAAGTTTAAGAATATTTAGGAAACGCCTGGAGTTCCACTTTAAAGGATAACCGCTCAAGGTATTTCTTACATGGGGGCTCAGCTGACCAGCATTTAAAGTAGAACTATAGAATATTTTTTTCCCCATTTTGGATAAAGTAAGGGAGGGTTATAACCCTTGTAATGTTTTTTTTTTTGCCCTTTGTCCCAATGGGGAGATTTACCTTCACTTCCCATAACCAAAACAGGAATTGGGAGGAAATCCCTCCAAATTAAGGGAATCTTTCACCAGAACTAGTGTCTCCATTAGAAGATTTCCCCTCTTGGGACAACCCAAAAAGTTGAGATTTTCCTTTACTTTCACTTAGTAAACAGAACAGATAGCGAATCTCCCTAATGGGGAGACAGACAGAAATAAAAAACCGACAGGGGTTCTAATCCATCTCCACTCTATCCAAAACTAAAGAAAAATTTGCCCTTATACTTTAAGCACCAGGAATCCTGCTCATGTGGATTGAGAGAAAACTCACCCTGGAGATTTGGCGAAGTGTATATGCCAATCCATTCATGTATTAGTGTGAGGGCTCCACCCTCCAGGATGGGCATACCCCCACAGGGGTCTTCAGGGACAGGGCTCTGCTCCAGGAAGAACCTGAAACTGTAAAGCATCTTGTGGCCAACTCTAAGAATTGTACTACGCGCGAAGGGGAGTGCCCACAGCACGGTCCAGTGCAAAAAAGCAAAATTACAAGTCGGGGTCCAGGTATGGCCCCCCCCAAGGCTCTGCTGAGGAATCAAGTGATCCAGAAGCTGTATGGAGGAGCAGCAATGACTATGGTGCATTCGACTAAAAGAAAAAATACCTTGGAATAAAAAAAAAAAAAAAAAAAGCGTAGCTGGGAGTGGGAGGGGGAGATAATAGATAGATAGATAGATAGATAGATGGATAGGTGGATAGGTATAGATCTATATATATCTTTTTACCAGTGTCTAATTACATGAAGGTAGATGCATGTAACTCAGTCATAATGATTAACCACCTTGCGCCAGTGCTATAGCCGAATGACGACTACAGCGCAGGCCTTAATTGCCTGTGCTCCTGCGGCGAGCTCTGTGATAACCAAATCTGAGACTCGGACGATCACAGATCGGAGTAAGAGGCCGGTCCCGGCTCCTTACCACGTGATCAGCTGTCAGCCAATGACAGCTGATCACGTGACGTGAACAGAGGATCGGTAATCTTTTTTTTTTTCCTCCTCACGCTGTTAATATGAATGAACAAAAAAGCTGATTCACCCGCTTCTATCTGAGGGACATAGCACAGAGCCGCGGCTGCCTCATCTGTGCCCACCAGTGCCACCTATCAGTACCTACCAGTGCCACCTACCAGTGCCTCATCATCAGTGCTGCCTATCAGTGTCACCTACCAGTGCCACCTATCAGTGATCAGCGCTGCCTCATCAGTGCAGCCTCATCAGTGCAGCCTCATCAGTGCAGCCTCATCAGTGCAGCCTCATCAGCGCACATCAATGAAGGAGAAAAATTACCCGGTTTCAAAATTTTATAATAAACTTTTTTTTTTTTTTTTTTTACAAAATTTTAGTTTTTTTTTTCTTTTTTTTAACAGTGATTAAATACCACCAAAAAAAAAGCTCTGTGTGTGTGAAAAAAAAAATTATAAAAATTTCATTGGGGTAAAGCGTTGCATGAGAGCGCAACTATCATTCAAAGTGTGAGAGAGCTGAAAGCTGAAAATTGGTCTAAGCAGGAAGAGTGTTTAAGTGCCCAGTAAGCAAGTGGTTCACAAGCCTGCGTCCTCTCCTGTACAGCTAAGAAAACAAGTTCGCAAATGCACCTCCTATAGTTTATCTACCCTAGACAGGTTCCCTTGCAAATTTTCATTTGGAATAAAAATGTCATGGATGAGATGCGACGAGGTACTATGCAAGTCAACTAAACCTACTGAAGGGACAAGTCATTTTTATTTTTATTTCTTTTATTCATTACCATTAGACACCTGAATAATCTAAATACAATAAAACTGAAGGCAGCCAGCACTTTAGAAGTGTATATACAAATAATTAATGGAATATTTACAAAGACAGACTATACATCTATTGGTGCGTGGTGTGTACAATGAAGCGTCACGCAGACATTTACAGACTCCTGCCAGCAGGGGCACTAGTATCTGGAACAGGGGGGAGCTCAGCTGAGCAAGCCGTGATTCTCGAACCCACCATAACCTCCACCCTGGATGGGCGTTTTCGGAGAAGCACAAGCGTACAGACTGAAGTCTTCTGTCTGGAAGCCGGCTCGATTTAACGATGGCTCAGATGCACTGCGGTGAATTTTTGGCAATGACCGGGCCAGGAGTTCAATGGAGGCAAGAATCTAATGAAGAAAGACAAAGTTTTTCGATTTGTGCAAGACAGCTAATAGGAAAATATCAATGATGCAGGTTTCTCCTTTAAAGCAGAAAAAAACCCCCAAAAAAACATAACAGAGCAACACTTTGCTAAAGCATTGTGTATCAAACAATTACCATTTTCTTTTAGTTTAGTAAAGTACTTTTTTTAACCTTTATTACATCTCAGTGCTGCTGATCTCTAGCAGCCTATTTGAAGCCACTTTTTGTCTACATGCACTTCAGTGATAGCTGTGTGGTAGATTTTCTGACAAGGACAATAGTGCACCATGCCTGCGAATTTGTGTTGAAATAGCCACTTCTAGTCTCCGTGTGATGTTGTCACCTTATAACAGGAAATGCCCGCACAACAATCTAAAGGTAGAACTATAGGCAACATTTTTTTTTCCATTTTGGAGTAAGGGAGGGTTATAACTTATCAGGTTTCTTTTTCGCTGTCTGTGTCCCATTGGGCAGATTTGCCTTTACTTCCTGTCCCATAGCCAAACAGGAAGTAAGATGAAATCCATGCAAATTAAGGGAATTCCTTGGGGACCCCCAGGTCACCAGAACTAGTTTCCCCATTGGAAGATTTTCCCTCTATTACTTTCCTGAGGACAATCCAAAATTTGGGATTCTCTTTTACTTTCATTGATAAAAGCGGAAAAATCTGATGAACAGGGACACAGAAAGTAATAAAAAAACTGACAAGTGTATAAATCCATCTCCGCTCTATCCAAAACAAAAACAAAAAACCCCCAAAAAACAATAAATAAAAAGGTTTTGCCTTTAATTATACTTTAATGGCAGGATTACCAGGTGACCAGGTGTTATTTTAATGAAAACTGCAGTTTTAAAAATATTGAACATGACTTTTGAAATAACATGAACATTGTAAAATGTATATGATATTGTACCGATTAGGTTGTACAACCCCAATTCCAAAAAAAACCCCAAAAACTTAGGATGCTGTGTAAAATCAAAATAAATCTAGAATGCAATGATTTGCAAATCTCATAAACCCCATACTTTTTTTCACAATAGAAAACAGAAAACATATCAAATGTTTAAACTGAGAAAATGTACCATTTTAAGAAAAAATAAGGTAATTTTTAAATCGATGGTAGCAACGTGTCCTAAAAAAGTTGGGACAGGGTCACGTTTACCGCATTATAGCATCCCTTCTTTTAACACTCTGGGAGACCAAGTTGCTGGAGTTTTGGCAGAGGAATGTTGTCCCATTCTTGCCTGATAAGAGGATACAAACTGCTCACTTGTCCAGGGACTTCTATGTATTTTTTTCATGGAAGGCCAGTTAAGTACCCAGACTCTTCTACTAAAGAGCCTTGTTGTTGTCATAGATGTGGTTTAGCTTTGTCGTGCTGAAATATGCAAGGCCTTCCATGACAAATATGTTGTCTGGATGGGAGCATAAGCTGCTCTAAAACTGGGATACATCTTTCAGCATTGATAGTGCCTTTTCAGATGTGCAAGCTGCCAAATTATATACGCACTAATGTACCCTCATACAGTCAGAGATGCAGGCTTTTGAACTGAGTTCCGATAACAAGCCAGAAGGTCCCTCTCCTCTTTAGTCCGGAAAACGCAGCGTTCATGGTTGTCAAAAAGAATGTCAAACTTTGATTTGTCTGACCATAGAACAGTTTTCCACTTCGCAACAGACCATTTTAAATTTCTGGATCGTGTTCAGATATGACTTCTTTGCATATTAGAGCTTTATGGGCACAGCCAACTGTGTTCACAGACAATGATTTTTGGAAGTTATTCCTGAGTCCATGCAGTGATGTCCATCACAGAATCATGCCTGTTTTTAATGCAGTGCCATCTGAGGGCCCGAAGACCACAGACATCCAATATTGCATTTCAGCCTTGTTCCTTGTGTACAGAGATTTCTCTAGATTCTCTGAATATTTTGATGATGTTATGTACTGTAGATGAGGACATATTTAAAAAGTCTTTGCAGAACATTATTCCAAAATTGTTCGACAATTTCTAGACGCAGCTTTTCACAGATAGGTAGAGGTTCACCAATCTTAAATTTCTGAGAGACTCCGACTTTCTAAGATGCTCTTTTTATACCCAATCATGTTACTGACCTATTGCCAACTAACCTAATTAGTTGCAAAACGTTCTTCCAGCTGTTCCTTGTTCGTACCACTTACTTTGCCGCAATTTTGTTGACCTGTACCAACTTTTTTGAGATGTGTTTCTGCCCTTAATTTCAAAATTAACCAATTTTTTTTCTTAAAATGGTAAATTTTCTCAAATTTAAACATCTGATGTGTTTTCTCCGAACACAGCGGATTACTGATCATGGCCCTGGTGCCATGTGATCACTGTGACCAATCATGGAGATCAGTTACAGTGGTAAGCAAGGCTGTCATTTACAATGCCTTGCTTGCTACTGTGTGATCTGGATTGGTTACAGCTAATTTTTGGTATTTTTTTCATTTATGCAGCAAAATATAAAAAAACCCAGTGGATGTTAAATACCACCAAAAGAAAGCTCCCACTAACTCAAAAATTGATACAAATTTAATTTGGGTACAGATTTGCATGACTGAGTAATGGTTATTCAAAGTGTGACAACGCTGAAATCTGAAAATTGGCCTTGTAAGGAAGGGGGTAAAAGTGTCCAGTTAAATGAACCACTTCTTGAACAACTGAGCAATAAATGCAATTAAAGTTAAGCTAAACATTAGACTCAGCCTCCCACATCAATTGACCTTCCCTCCCCAAATCATGCTTTTATAGTAGGTTTTTGAAGACAAGGGGTAGCTTGCACCTGTTTCCAGAAACAAATGAGTAGAAGAAAAAAAACCTCTAGCCAACTTAAGAAATCTTTTTCTGCAAGGATTGAGCAGGGCCTTACTGGATCTGCAGTTCAACGGGTTGCTTAAAAGTTTTCTGTAGACTAAAGAATAGGATAAAATTAAATTGCTTTCACTGAAGACTCTGGACACCTCCACTGTCTGAAAGCTCTTTCCAGTTAATTTCAGTTCCAGCTGAAGTTACTTTACCTGTGGAAACAGGGGCCGCTCATCCCTCTTTTTCTTAAGACAGTCCGCCATTAACCTCTTCATCGCTTTGGGACAGTTACTCCGAACTTTGCTAAAGTCCGGAGACAGATAACCTCGGCCGACCATAAATATGATCTGGCAAGATTAGGAGAAAAAAGATTTTAGGAACAGAACAGTAAAATGTTATAAGCATGCGATGTCACTATAAAAAACTTCTAATCGATTCAGACCTAGAAATTCAAACTTAAAAATTTAAACCCAGGACATGCTGAAATCAAAAGATAAGCAGGTGGCAGCTTCAGTAAATACCACATGTCAAAAAACTCAGTAGATCCAAAAACAAGGGCAGCTGAAGTTCTTTACAGTTCTTAACTGTAGGGGTTGAGCATGACCCCACCTTCACCTCCTCAGCCTATTGGTCAGTAAAGCCATCACAATAACAGGCGTAGAAGTAGGATTAAGCTGAAATTTTACTGGGAATTTTCAAGACTTGCACATAACAGCCGCCTATAGCCACTCAACTACAGATAATGTGACCATGTGGGGCAAATCAACAGGTACAATTTATGGCTGTCCCTGCAGCTGCTTATAGCCCTAGTCTAGCATTGTCATATAAAAGATAAAAATCGACCCCGGGCAGCCTGTAAAAATAAAGATAAGCCATTTTGTTTTCTTTACTCACCTCCCCTACGAAGCTGCTCTCACAGTCTGGTCCATTCCATACGCTCGTCTTCCGAGTTGAATAATGTTTTGCATCGCTCAACCCACTTCCTGTGAGCCCAGGGCATCAGGGCTCTTCCCCCTTACCTGGCCTCCCAGGAGAATGCTGCAGAGGGCATTGCCATGTCATTACATGGTGTTGCTTTCAACAGCATTTAGTATTTGTCCACTCCAGGAGGACGAGGGGGATCCGTTATGTCGCCAGACACCAGAAAACAAGGGTATGTAAAAGCTGCATTTAGACTTTGTTTTTACAGCAGTGGTTCTCAACCTTTCTAGTGTCGTGACCCCCTGATAAAATTTCACAGGTTGTGAGGACCCCTAACAGTAAAATTATTTTTGTGGCATGGGTTGTCAGCACCTAAGGCATGACAAGTAATTTGTGCCCCTAACCCACAGACATTTAGCGCTGAGGTGGGGGAAGAATGGGATGAGTGGCAGTGCCCGTGGGGGTTGGGATGAGTGGCAATGCTGAGGAGAGTTCTGATCAGCCAACTTTTGTACTCTTGATCAAGGTCATCTGCTGATCTTAGAGCTGTAGTGGGGACTGGCAACTACAATCACAGGTAGTGTTACTCACTGCTTCTCCAGCTTCACTGTGCCACAGGCTCCAGGGACAGCCCTGCTGGGCGGCCGCAAAAAGGCTGGGAGAGGTGCGGGCTTCAGGAACAGCCCAGGATTTGGTGACCCCTAGCAAATCATCATTTGACCCCCGAGGGGGTCCCGACCCCCAGGTTGAGAACCACTGTTTTACAGGCTGAAGGTTTTTTACACCTTCATGCATTCCCTCCTCACAGGACTCAGATGCAGCAACAAGTGCTGTCAAACAAAAACCTGTGAAGAGGGAGCTGGGGGTGGGGCTGAGCCACACTGTGTGTGTCAATAGACGCTCAGTCCAGCTTGGGATTGGAGTGCCCCCATAGCAAGCAGCTTGCTCTGGGGACAATCGGAATGCAGGATGACCCAGGAGTGTTGGCAGGGGGACCCAAGAAGAGAAGGATCAGGGCTGCTCTGTGCAAAACCATTGCACAGAATGAGCAAGTATAAAATGTTTAATTAAAAACAAAGAGAATTTGAATGTTTACAATCACATTAAAACTTGCCTTACCTGTGTAAGTCAAGAGGTAAAGCTTTCAATGAACAAACAGCACTGGGTCACAATACCAGACATTAGCATGGTTATATGGGAGGAAGGGGAGGAGTAAGTCACATGTTCCCTCATACCCAGAAGTACTGGGTATTTTTCTTTGCTTGCCCAGTGAGGGGTGAGGTTTCTAACCCCCCCCAAACAGTAGGAAAAAAAGTTGGCGCTTGCATCTACCTTGGTGGAGATCTACCCGACTATAATACACCTTAGACTACAAAAAACAATGGGAAAATATGACGATAATAATTGCAAAATAAATGACTGTATACAGTCCATAAAGTCTGTAGTGTGGAACTTGAAGGCATGCCTATTTTTAACATACTCTTGTGAGTATATATGCGTCCTTTGCCTAATAAATTGTTCTAATTTAGAGTGGCGCTTTGTGCTTCTTTCCCTAACCCCCGCCAAACACCTGTGACAGCTCCAGGAGGAAGGAAAGGTAGTAATCGACATGCCCCAATACATGAAAGCATTGGCCAATTAAGAAGGAAAAAAAAAAAAAAAAAAAAGAGCAGCAGCTGTGGAGGTCAGCATTTACTGCTGATTTTGCCCACATAGTGAAAACAAAGGTTTGCATTTTTGTAAAGGACAACTTACCTGATCTCGGTTGTTAATATTCTGATATGGTAGTTGCCCAGTCATTAATTCATATAGGACAATGCCGAATGCGTAGACATCGGACTGAAAGCTGTAAGGATTTTTGTCCTGCATTCTGATGACTTCTGGAGCCTAAAAGGTGTATCATGAAACTGAAGTTACCATTTTAATAAAAAAAACAGAACTTGCTAGAAGACATACAATAGAAACAGACTCATAATAACACTTGATAGTATGCACCTGTTGTAATGATAAAAATAGACTTAAATCTGTGGTGAATGATAGCACAGAAATTAAAAAAAAAAACAGCAAAAAAAACCCAAAAAAAGAAAACAAAAAACAAAACAAAACAAAAAAAACCCCAAAAAAGTTCAGGACTTCCAAGCTTACGTACGGATTACAAAATATATTTTGCAAAAACAGAAAATGGACAATCTTACCATCCATAGAATGGAACCCGATAATTGCTCAAACTGGTGTGAGCCACTCCACCGCGATTTCACTGTGGCAAGACCAAAGTCACCAATCTTTACCGTGAGGTCTTCATGAAGAAAAATATCTAGGGAAGGTTAAGGAGGAACAAGCCATGTTCCTAACAGGTGGCTGAATGCAAGACTAAAGAGGAGATCCCATGCATCCTCCCTGACCAACCAGGGTAGCTTCAGAAGGTCTCATCCCTTTCCCTACACCAATTGTTGTGGCTGTATGGGGTCTTCCTGCCACCTCAAAAAACAAAAATGTATTCAAACAAGGCACTGGATACAGATTTTCAATGGGTCAAATTATCAGCTCTCTCCTAAATTGCGAGCTCTTACAGTATTGTCATACTGTGCATTCACAAGATGAAGAGCATAACATGCACCTTTTCTCTTGAAGCACCATACATTACAATAATCTGTTGGGAAAAAAAATATACAATATAATAATAGTGTAGCGCTAATAAAAAGTGAAAATAAATCACAAAAAATAGAAAATAAATAACACATCTAAAAAGAAACCAAAAAACAATATAAATTGGTTATGCTGAATATAACCCAGTGGGGGTGTGAGAAAGAACGTCCACAGAAAATCTTAAATGGTATATTCCTCTGGTGAGAGTAATCCCAATCATGAGATAATCAGTGTAAGGCTTGTCTGTAGTCAACAACAACGGAACTCAAGATGTAAATGTATTGGTGTTTACCATCTGAACTTTTATTCTTAATAAACCTCATTGGTTTTTGACCTGTACCATTGGAGTCCTTCTCCTTCCTTTTGCTTTACATGATCATTCCCTGGAGCCCTCACGGAACATCGTTGAAGACGGCTATTCAGCAGGGGAGTATTTGGAGCCTTCACGGTCCAGGAGCTGAGGATACCACCTTGAACAGGTTCTTCCATCTGTGTCCAGTATCTGAGCGACATCTGATGAATACAACAACATCCGATATACATAATTTAAAGATCCCAAGCCTGTCTGATCCCTCTGTCGTATGGCATTTGGGGTCCATCACAGCTGGTAAGAGTACCCATTTATATCTTGAGTTCCGTTGTTGACTACAGACAAGCCTTACACTGATTATCTCACGATTGGGATTACTCTCACCAGAGGAATATACCATTTAAGATTTTCTGTGGACATTCTTTCTCACACCCCCACTGGGTTATATTCAGCATAGCCAATTTATATTGTTTTTTGGTTTCTTTTAAGATGTGTTTTTTATTTTCTATTTTTTGTGATTTTTATTTTTAGTAGCGCTACACTATTATTATATTATTCACTTTGAACTTTGTATGTTTGAGTGTTAGCAGCTTGTGTTCTAATTTAGCGCAGTCTTTTTCCCCACCTCCACCAGAAAAAAATATACAGTACTGTGCAAACATTTTAGTCTGGTGTGAAGAAATGCTGTAAAGCAGGGGTGTCCAACCAGCTGCCCGCAGTTATGCATGCGGCCTGGCACAAAATTGTAAACTTACGGCTATGAATGCTCACAATTGGGAGGGATGCCGTGTTTGGCAAAACACCCGCGGTGGTGGTCGGCATAGACAAGCAGGGCCCAGAAATTTCTGAAGGGATGTCGGGGATGAAGTTTTTCCAGAAGCACCAGCGGCACATTAAAAAGGACTCCTGTTAGCTAGCACCAGCCAAATCAGTGCCACATGGCCGGGTCTAGGGGAGTGTTTGGGTGGGCTGTACCCTTCCAGATTTCAGTTGCGAGGCAAAACACATTGTGTAAATCTTTTCACCTAAAAAGGAGCAGGAGCATCTTTTGGGCATGGAGTTTTGCAACAATTGGTGCACGAAAATCGTGACACACTTGCACCATGTTTTTAGGAACGAGTGGCACCCAAACACACGTGGTGTGCTTTGCCTCGATTGCAGTGCAATTTGTAATCATGGGCAGAATTGCAGCGATTCAAAATTGCGAAGTGTGAATGGGGCCTTATTGCTAGTGTTATTTATGTGTGGCCAAAAACAATTCCTCTTCTTCTAATGTGGCTTAGGAAGGTCAAAAGGTTGGACACCTCTGCTGTAAAGAACTCGGCAAGTAGGTTGTTCCAAACATCTTGGAGACCTAATCACAGATCATCTTCTGTGGATGTAGGTTGCCTCAAATCCTCCTGTCTATGCAGACTCTATGATGAGATCGGGGCTCGGAGGGGGGGGGGGGAAACCACAGTCTATAACAGGGATATGCAATTAGCAGACCTCCAGCTGTTGCAGAACTACAAGTCCCAGTCCCATGAGGCATAGCAAGACTGACAGCCACAAGCATGACACCCAGGGGCAGAGGCATGTTGGGACTTGTAGTTTTGCAACAGCTGGAGGTCCGCTAATTGCATATCCCTGGTCTATAACATACTAATAGAGGGCTTCACTCTTCGGTCAGAAAGAGGGTTTAAGTAATCATAAAAGATCTATCGTGAGGTACCAGGGTTCCCATATCGCATTATGGCAGTCTACCCTATCAGCTAATCGGGCTGTCATGGATTCCATAATGTCCACATCTTTTATCCTAGCTTAAGGATCAGTTAAAGACGGTGGCGCCCGTTTTATCCAATTAAGGGCTACCAGACATCTAGCCGCCGTAAGAATTTGGGTGGCTAATTTTTTGGCTAATCTGGATAATTTAGGGGAGAGAAGTCCCAATGAGTAAAGTTTTGGGTGAAGGGGAACG
The DNA here is from genome assembly GCA_037952835.1 of Lithobates septentrionalis. NCBI lineage: Eukaryota > Metazoa > Chordata > Amphibia > Anura > Ranidae > Lithobates > Lithobates septentrionalis. Next base: position 52,706 of record JBBDGP010002421.1, read on the forward strand.
TCAGTCTCAAATAGCCACTGGAGGAGATCCTGGACCGAGCGCCAATAAGGCTGCAAGGACGGGCATTGCCAATAAACATGAACTAAAGTGCCCCGATGTCTAAAACATCTCCAGCAGAGATCTGAGGCGGATGGATATATATAGTATGCAAACGTAATGGCGTTATGTACAACGAAAATACCTTCTAAGTATTTTCTTTATAAAGTGTACAAATAGAGATTTTGGCTGCCCGGGACCATCTAGATTGCCACTGTTCCGGGGAGATTTCCTCTCCAAGGGCCCTTTCCCAGTTAAGCATGTAACCATGTTTCTTCTGAGAATCCATGTTATAAGAATTTAGAAGTTCATCCCTTTTGTGAAGGGCCTGACAAAAATAAGCATTCAAATGGGGATAGCTTAGAAAATTGCAGGTGGGATGTGAAAGTAAGGGCGTAATGCCCAATTTGAAGGTAGCGAAAAAAGGCACTACGAGGCAAGTCATGTTTTTCCCTGAGAGCCGCGAAAGGTAATACTCTCGTTATGGGGTTCACTATGTGGCCAGAGTGGAAGAGGTTCCTCTATGACCAAGGAGAAATCATCAGCTGACGAGTAAGCCTAAATGGAAGTTTAGGATTATAAAAAAAAGCGGTTATTAGAGAGGCTTCAGATTGAAGAGATTGGGTAAGTTTTAAAGTAAATAAACAAAAACACCAAGCGCAATAATGTTCTAGCGTGACATATACAATCAAATAAGTGTAAATCAAATTTATGTGAATGCACGTGCAATTAATTAAAATAAAAAAATAAAAAAAATTTGTTGGATTGACAATGATATCAAGCTGCTATCAATTATATAGTGGTCAGAATACCCTAAAAATTAAAGCATATAACATAGATTGATGCGCTCTGATACAAAGTTCAATGTGAGAAAAGAATTATTTGTGCTAAAAAACCAATGTGAAAAAAATTGCTACCAAATCGCTAAAAAAATCGCATATATATATAAAATCGCAAATATATGAAAAAAATCGCAAATATTTAAAAACTGTGTTCCTCCAGTTATACAAATCCACTGGAAGTGGTGCGATATCTCCAAAGTAAACTAAGCAACAATTGTGTATAGATATACTAAAAATGCGTTTGCAAATAGTAATCAATCCAAATTAGTGCCAATAAACAAAATAAATTAGATATATTCGCTGTGATAAGTGTTGAATCCTCCGTAATAAAAAATAAATAAATGATAAGCTTATAAAAGGTGCAATATATATACAATTGATGAGTATAAATAGATAAAACTATCAAGATCCAGCATAAAGTCACACTTGCCTAATTAGTCATGCAGCGGGATCAAAACAGAGATTAACACATAGCTGATAACATTAAAGTGGGGTTCCACCCAAAAAAACAAAAATACCTCAAAAATTCTAAAAAAAAACCCCAAAACAACATTTGGATATTTTTTTTTTTCACTTACCTCTAAATGCCTGTTGCTAGGTGGTCCCTCGTAGTCTGCTTCTTCCTTTGCCTGGGCTGGTGACATCACTTCCCCCTCGGCACAGAAAGGGCTCCGCTCTGCTCCCTCCCTCCTGTCAATCATCTGGGACCCATTACAGGTCCCAGGTGATTGAGCGGCCAATCACGGTGCGCGGCGCCGCTCGCGCATGCGCAGTGGGTGCCAGGCTGAGAAGCCAAAGCCCGGCGCCCACAGTTGAAATGCCAGTGCCGACGAGCGGAGGGGGCGACGAGCGGGGCTTCGATCCCCCGCATCGCTGGACCCCGGGACAGGTAAGTGTCCAATTAAAAGTCAACAGCTGCAGTATTTGTAGCTGCTGACTTTTAATTTTTTTTTTTTTTTTTTATGGACCCCCTGGGTGGAACTCCTCTTTAAGCAGGAGAGCTTCTGATTTAGCAGAGTTAACCTTGTAGCCAGACAAAGCCTCATATTATGTTAATATTTTGTGGAGATTGGGCAAGGTCACTCGGGGGCATGATCCAGGCCGCCAGGGGCTCGATACACAGGGCAAAGAGTAGCAGAGAGAGCGGACACCCCTGACTTGTCCCATTCGAGATGGTAAAGGGAGGGGAGGCCGCAAAGGGAGTTTTAATGGAGGCAGATTAAATACAGGTGTTTAATTGCCCTAAGGAACGAACCCCGGAAGCCCAGGATGTTCAAGAGTCGTAAACATGAAGGGCAAGCTAAGCCTATCAAAGTCCTTCCCAGCATCTAGATTGAGCAAAAGTGCCTCTGTATTCTGTCTGTTAACCATATCTATTAAATATCTATATCCATTAAATAACTCTTCTGGTATTATCCCCCGCCTGTCTCCCGGGGACAAAGCCTACTTGATCCTTGTGGATTAGGGAACACTTTTTTGAATATAATTTTTTAATTTAATTTTTTGACCTCATTTTGAATTTGAACTGTTGCTTTCACTTGTTCTGGTTTTGTTTTTGATTTTTCAAATTTTGATGTTTGATTATTTGCGGTTTTTACTTAGGTGATATTTACCTAATGCGTATCACTATTGATAGGGTTGTCCCGATACCGATACTAGTATCGGTATCGGCACCGATACCGAGCATTTGCCCAAGTACTTGTACTCGGGCAAATGCTCCCGATGCTTCCGCCGATACTATGACAGTCAGCGGTGATCGGCGTGTGGGGGAGTTACAAGATTCCCCCCCGCGGCTTTCAGTGACATACAGCGGTGATCGGTGCTTGTAACTTCCCCACGCGATCACCGCTGACTGTCACTGCATCCTCCTCCATGCCCCCTCCGTTCCTCTGTCCCCCTCTCCTTATCTGTCCCCCTCCGTTCCGTTCCTCTGTCCCCCTCTCCTTCTCTGTCCCCTCCGTTCCGTTCCTCCGTTCCTCTGCCTCTCCGCTGTCCCCTCCGTTCCGTTCCTCCGTCCCCCTCTCCTTCTCTGTCCCCTCCGTCCCCCTCTCCTTCTCTGTCCCCCTCCGTTCCGTTCCTCCGTTCCTCTGCCTCTCCGCTGTCCCCTCCGGTCCGCCGTCCTCCTCCTCCTTCCTTTGTGAATGGACAGAGTCAGCTGACTCTGTCCATTCACATAACTGAAACATTGTAATCTCCTGTGATTACAATGTGTCAGTTTATGAATGGAGAGGAGCCGCTGACTTCTCTCCATTCATTCTCAGTGCAGCTGAGGCTGCAGAGAAAGGGACTGGGGATTCTCTATCCTCGATCTCTTTCTCTGTCTCAAGGGGGAGATATCAGGGGTATGTTAAGACCCCTGATATCTCACCAAAGCCCCCCAACAGGGCTGATTTAAAAAAAAAAAAAAAAAAAAATATTGCAAAAATGAATAAAAAAATTATTATTGTAAAAAATAAAAATTGTTAATAAAAAAAAAACACATAAAAAAATTATTATTGTAAAAAATAAAAATTGTTAATAAAAAAAAAACACACAGACACCGTTCACCCCTCCCCCCCCCCCCCCCCCCCCGAAAAAAAAGAAAGCATTGTTAAAAAAAAAACAAAACTGTCACGTGACATAAAAAAAAAGTATCGGTAATCGGTATCGGCGAGTACTTGAAAAAAAGTATCGGTACTTGTACTCGGTCCTAAAAAAGTGGTATCGGGACAACCCTAACTATTGACAAATATATATATATCTCATTTACTTTGTTTACATTAGCGTGTGTCATCTGCACTAGCACTTTACAGGGAGCGCAGTTTGCAATTAATTCATTAATTATCGTTTTTCATTTTTCAATCACCATTATAACGTGCTGCTCCTTAATCTACATTAGTTTAACCAGCTTCCATTTGCGCGGGTTGGTAGTTTCTACTATCTATTACACAGTCTGTAGAACAGTTCTCAGACCCTCAGGACCTTTTGATTCTGGGAGGCCTCGGACCCCGATATTATTGCCGCGATTACAATTATCTAGGTCTTCTAAATGGCGTTGCATATAACGAAGAATGTAGTCCACCTGTTGGGACTGGATACGATGCATTTTGAGTTTTGTAGATTGCAGATCCTCCTCTATATCCTCCACCTGGGTGGCTAGCTGATGAAGATCCGCTTGTAAGGTTTTAATCTCACTGTGGCAAGTTTTTTTAACATCAGATATCAACAGTTTAAAGTCCTCTTTAGTTGGTGAAGAGTGAAGTTGCTCACGCCAAGAGATCAGTGTGCCTGCAGTGAGGATGGGGGGAATCCTGGAGAGGGGACGGGTGGGAACTGATGCCCTTACAGGTGAGTGCCATGGTTCAAACCACTCAATTCGCTCGTTCATCCGAGTGGGCGACTTGGAGAGTGAGAGGGGTGCCCTTAGGTCTGCAGGAGAGAAAATAGCTGCTGGGGTGGCTGCATCTAGGCTGATAGTGCTAGATTTCCATGAGCAAAGGACTTTGGAGGAGAACCCAGGAGGGAGGATGATGCCTGGGTAGTGAAGAGAGCAGGCTGCGGCAAGGATTGGGAGTGGCCTGGGCGAGTCCCAAGTTGTGGAAAGTCGTCGGGGTTCCCTGGATGGAGAGGGAGTCCCTAGTGGGTGAGGGGGCAGAAGAAGTGCTCACCTGCGGGGACCTCTGTGTTGTCCCGGATTTTGCCCGGCAAGATGAAGGAGCCTGGTCCACGTGAGGCTGTAGATGCGGCCCGTGTGACGCTAAGGAAGCTGGAGAAGAGTCCAGGGCTGCTGGTTTCAGGCGTGGCCACCCGCTTCAAGCCCAGTGCCTTGGGAGAGATGTTTGTGAAGGGCGCAGTGGCGCCGTGTTGCTCGCCTCCAGTGGCGTGGGTGCAGGGAGCTGTGCAAAGTAGGTGCGGATTGAGGGACCCAGCAGGGGGGGGGGGGGGGCTGTCCCAATGTGCCCCCCTGCTTCTGTGAGCGGGTGGTACGATTTTTAATAACATTGGCTGTATGTTTGGGGTCATTGTTCTGCTGCAGAATAAATTTGGGGCCAATCACACGCCTCCCTGATGGTCTGGTATGATTTTATTTATTACAGGTACTTATATAGGGCCGTCAATTTACGCAGCGCTTTACATATACAGTATATTGATATTTTAAGTTTGCAGAAATGCTGCCCCAAACTTGCAAGGAACCTCCACCATGCTTCACTATTGCCTGCAGAAACTCATTATTGTACGGCTCTCCAGCCCATCGGCGAACAAACTGCCTTCTGCTACAAATATTTAAAATTTTGACACAGCCCAGAGCACCTGCTGCCATTTTTCTGCACCCCAGTTCATGTGTCTTTGTGTATAGTTGAGTTGTTTAGCCTTGTTTCTATGTCAGAAGTATGGCTTTTTGGACACAATTCTTCAATGAAGTCCACTTCTGGCCACATTGCCCATTTCTTTATGCTTCTTCAAAAGAGCTTGAATAGCACATCTTGAAATCCCAGTCTGCTTTGAAATCTTTGCCTGGCAGAGACCTTGCTGATGCAGTATAACTCCCTTGTGTCTTGTTGCTGTGCTCAGTTATGCCATGGTGCATGAGCTGTGACATGAAACGGTCTTCCACAACCTCACCTTAGTAGCAGAGTTTGACTGTTCACCAAGTTTTATACCTCCTACACAGTTGCTTCCGTTTCAGTTAATGACCGTGTTTGAACATACATGAAACTGATGATTATTGGCACCTGCTTGGTATAACTGGTTAATCATACACTTGACTTTGTGTAAAACCCCTTTTACACTTGTGCAACCTGAAAGTCACGCGATTTTGATGCAACTTTAAGCAATGCCTGTGTAATCTTGAGGTCTATGGACCTCGAGTCACATCAAAGTTGGACCAAAGTAGTGCAGGGACTACTTTGAAGTCGCACAGATACGAATGGTTTTCATTGGAAATCATGGGGTACGACTGGTCATGCGACTTTGCAGTCCCAAGTCGTAGGACAAGTCGCACAAGTGCGCAAGGGACCTTAGTGTACAAAGTGTGCAAGTGTAAGAATTGAAGCCAAAAGGGTAGTCACACCAAATTCTGATTTGATTTTTTTTCTGTTCACTCACTTTGCATTTTGTAAATTGATAAAAATAAACAATTAAAATATATATTGTTGAAAGCATTCTTACATTATAGCATGTCTTCACACCTGCCTAAAACTTTTGCACAGTACAGTATATATATTTTATTGGTGAGATCTTGGAAAAGGCTTCTTTCCCCCAACAAATTATTGTAATGTTGTACAGGGCATGTGTAGGATGAGGTACATGATGTCATGTGATTTATCTCATGCATGTGCATGACAATACAGCTGAAGGGCAAATGTCATCAATGACAGAACAGAACAGGGATACAAGAAAAAAAAAAAAATACAAATAGTAATAATAATGACGCTGGCTGTTGGGGGAGGAGGGGGGGGGGGGGGGGGAGACGACAAGCAGGAAAGAGGCAGAGTGAAAAATGGCGACAATATATAAAAAGTTGAAGGATTTTTGTAAGCATTTGTTTAGTTACATACTTTTACTGAGTGCTGTCTGCTGTGAATGGATTTTTATCACTAAAAAATTCTGGACTCTTGGAAGTTAGTTTGGCACACTAATTAGACTATCAATACTTAAAACACAAATAGGGTTCGGTAACTAGCAATTCTAACAACAAGTAGAAACACCTGTTGGTATATACGCGCTAAAATGGTACCAGACAATCTTGAAGCTGCCATGTTAGAAAAGGATACTATTGCTTTTTAGATCTCGGTGGATGATTGACTTGGCGTGCAAATAGCTGAGACATAAGGACAGATTAAATTAAAACATGAACTGAAAAAAAAGCTGATTAACACCCCCCCCCCCCCAAAAAAATAAAAATAAAAAAGGGCTAGATATACAATATACTTTAATCAGGGGCATAAAAACAGCCAGCAATGTTATGGGGCTTAGTAACAGAAGCATATACACCCAATTATAATGTGTCCAGGCCATTGGGTGCGTGGTGGTATTAGTCCCTTTCCCTGCCATTACGTAGCCCATACAGATGGTCACAAGCAAGCCATTATACTCTATAGAAGACAGAGGTACAAGTATGGTAGTGAATAAGATGCCGACTCCACTGCCCGCTACCATGGTTACCAGTATGCTGCCCAATCAGGATAGTGAAGTATCAAAAAATTAATTGAGTTTCAGCTTAGTCCGCACTCTCCAGCTTGGCAGGATGCAGGTTAGGCTCACTAACTGCAAATGTCCATAAGTCAAAAAGACCAATGTATCACTGCTTATATAACTTTGCAACAGGACAAAGGATGGAACTAGTTTCACAATGCACTCTGAGGTTTTACATAGAAAACACTGAGTGCAGTGGGAAAACATCAGAACCTTCGTGTTGTGCCATTCTTTTTTTTTATTAAAAAGGTTTTTAGCAGTGATACAGTGAGCAGTCATCTTTGGTTTATTGATAGTGACGAACCATGCTGGCATCTGAGGTCAAGGGGTATATTCCTAATGCCAAACCACACTTCTTTTTAAAAGGCCTTCAACAAGCAGCAGGCCACGGATTAGCCAGACCTGTTGTAACATTCCATATACAATGGGCAACTTACTCCATGCCTTGTGCTGTCTGTCGTGCAATGTCAATAAGCTTGATCATTTCAAATTTGGTCTCTATGATGTGTAGATGGTGGTAGAGGCTGGAACCCTCACACCATTGGGTTACTATTGCCAGCTGGGGTTTGGTAGAATAGCCCATGAAAAGCAGGATATTCACATGCCGAGTTTTCCTGCAACAGATAGATCAGTTTATCACATAACATTCACTCATGCATTCCTATAAGGGTCAAAAAATTGGACTTTTGATGTACCTGTGAATTGCATACAGTACATACCACAGGAAGAGATTCATCGGCCATAGGTTATACCTTTAGATGATTAGACACTGGAAAAAGGGTTACACGGTCTGCATCCTAATGTACCCAAAATAACCCCATCCACCCTGTGAGGCTCTAGTTTTTTTCAGCAAACAATATAGGGAAAAAAGGGGAGGGACCGTGTCCTGAACACCAAAATATGGAACTTACAGGTAGCCATTGTACTGCACAGGACACAGAAACCATTTCACAGACCATAGGATGTCCCCATTCTAGATGTTGCCCAGACTCAAAAATCAGACCTCAAATGTGGGAATGGGCAAAGGAGGAGGAAATCATTCCCTGTGGGCAGAAGCACTATTTATTAAAAAAAAAAAAAAAAAAAAAGAAAGCCAAATGACCACAGAGCCAAATGGAATAGGGAGAATGAATGTCCAGGGTGAACCTTCCTGCAAGGAAGTAAGGAAGAGAGTAGTCATGTCCAAAGCTGCAGATATGCATGCCCGACCTCATACCTTAGGGGTAATGAAAACTAGGCGTCTAGAAGAGCACCAGGGAAGCAAGATCCACAAATGTAGGCTTTACTTAGTCTCCTTTAGACCTACTAGCTCCTTCTCGCAAGAGATTATCTCCCTTTTTGGAATACACAGTGTAACAGGTTAAACTCTCCTCCTGTTCACGTATGCATATAAGCATTGCATTAAAAACAGAATTACATTTTTTTCATTTTGACCATGTTTTGTGGTGCTAAACTACTGAACTTTCCATGCTCCCTGAATAATCCCAGGGTACTATGGAAACTTGATACCACATGACTCCTGAACCTAAAGTCTTGCATTTTATGCCTGGCTGCTGCTCACAATACTTCCTTGAAGCTGAGCAGGCATCCTTCTGGGGTTTTTCCACCAACCTTTAATTCTTTGGGTGCCAAGGTCCATGCGCCTGACATCTGCACAACAGTCTCGTCTCTAAACCTGTTCCATGCTCAAAAATAAATACATTTTTTCTACTTAGCACTTTCAGTAGCCCCTTGTAAAGCTACTTCACATGTATGCTGATTGCCCTTTGTGATGGCCCTGATGTAGTTTAGTACACTCAGGTACCTGGATCCTTCTCCCCTCCCCTCCCCCTGCTACTCCTTACTACTATGGTGCATTCCTCCCTGGCTTTCAGCCCTCAGACTCTGTCCTGAGCCATGACTCACTTTGGATAAGACAGCTTCAGCTAGTGGACCAATAGAGCATCTATTACTCATCCTGTACTTCTGTCTGGTACGGTTAACAGAATTGCATTTTGTACCATATACGTTTTGGATATACCTTGTATATTCTCTCCCCATCTCCTTAGCCCTTGCACTTAATGCTGAAAATTACTCTTTTTCACCTGCAGGATTCTTCCAGTCCTCTTTCTGTTATACAGGGTTACCCCTTTCATGGATTCCTTATGAAAATGGATTCTCCTTCTCTCTATTACCACTAGCATAGTGATAGTTTTGCTTTGGTTTTCTTCCCTTCGACTTGGGTACGATCAGCCTTCCCATAGATGGATTGAATTTCAGTTGGTTCAGCAGGGATTCAATCCATCTATGGCTGGCTTTGGCCATAGTCTGGGAGACAGATGGGGTGGCTATAACCAAGTGTAGGGCAGGGCCTGCCAAGGCAAAGGAGGACCTCAAAAGGTCTCCAAACACCTATCCACCTAATCTCTAAAGTAGGAAGTACCCTCATTCGAAACAGTAGATTGAGCATTCAGTGCAAGAATGGGCAGGTCCACAGTGAGGATAGACCATTTCTACGTCCATAGAATACAAGGCTTTGAAGCGGTCAAAATGAGAAAGCAACCTCTGAGTTAAGACCAATCACCCTATAAGGCCCAACTTGCCTGGTCCAAGGAAGGAAGGAAAAGGCTTTCTACAAAATGCCCTAATTTCTGTGCATTTGGGAGCATGTGTGGGCTGTGCAGTCCTAGGAGTATCTATCCAGACTCAGAGACTAGTACACTCTGCCTCAAGTCCACAGTAGACAGCATATGGCAAGAAGCTAAAGGAGCAACTTCTCCAAATTGTAGCGGTGACAAAAAAACAAAAACAAAAAAAAACACCTCTGCCAAAAGGTCTGCAATACCCAGGAAATTCTGGTTTTGGCACATGAATATAGTCAAGGGGAGGAGAGCCAGGAGCTCATTTATGGCTGACCGCCTCCAGCAATGTCAGAAGTGGTAATAGCGTTTGGAATATATCAGACATAACGGCAGTAAATTTTGCCTTTGTCAGGCAAGCTATATGGTGGTCATCTGTAAAAAAGCCGAGTCAGGGCTGGAGCCCTGTCGATGTTAGACCTTGTCTTTCAACTTAAGAGGAACTTGGAGTTTCTTCAGGAAAGCAGATTCCTGCAGCACATTAGCCACAGTCTATGCCATGTACTTCCACTTCCAAGCACTAGTAATCCTCTACTGCAAAGTGAGGGTCTTCCCCTGCAATGTGGTCAGAGAATGAACATTGATTAAGGGGGTTCAGTGTGTCAGTTATGAGGAAAATGCAATTACCCAGGCGATGGATGTGCCTCGGATGAATCGGACAAAAGGGGAGATAAAAAAAAAACGATCAGCTTGCATGGTCGATAGAAAACGGAAGCGGGAAGTGCAGAATTAGGAGTCTTAAAGGCACTACCTTATTAGCTGGAGAGGAATGTGTGGTAGTGAGGTGAAAAAAAAGCCAAATTTAAACAGATAATAAAATGTACCCATAATGCTGAATAGCGAAAAATTAAAAGTTAGTAAACAAAACAATTAGAGGTCTATGTATAAAAAGGAAACTAACTAGCTCGTATCATAGTAAGTGCCATCTAGTGGTCATAATGTAATATGTTTTTAAATACCCCAATCAAGGATAAAAAAAAGAAAAAAAAAGAAATTTGTCCATTTTGGATTTTTAGCGCTTACAATCATGCAAGAAGTTTATTTAGAAGACAGAATAGGGTGACTTTTGTTGGAGCTGTGCGAATGTGTTACATTCACGCACAGAACTTTTTACAAATAGACTCCCAAGGGTGTAAACACCTTCACACATGTGCCCTGTAAACTGCTTGTGTGCATGGCACTGCAATAGGTCTTGTAAGATAGAGAAATAGCGTGTGTGACAAAGCCATTAAGACACGTAAATTTAGGAACCAGATATATATATATATATATATATATATATATATATATATATATATATATATATATATATATATATATATATATATATATATATAAAAAAAAGAGGATAGGGAAACCCTTTCTTACCTTGTTCATGTCACTAGTCCCATTCAGGGACCAGGCTTCACCTCCCATGGTAGGCATACCCTCAGAGTTCTCAGGGTGTGGGTACCATAGAAATGAACGATGGCCCTGAACCCAAAGAGTGCACGGTGGCTAACTGTACTTGTTGCACCATGTGCATGATCCAGTGCCTGAAGTAAACATTACAGGTTGGCCCCACTGCCACATGGTCTGGGAATGGTTCCCAAGGTGTACTCAATGGTAACTGATCTGGAAACTGCCAATGAGCCATTAAGGTAAAAAGCAGTCAGATCTTGACAGAAGTGTCAAATGAAGTAAACTAAACATGGCGAAAAATAGGAAATTGTTCTCCATCCCTTTAGGACACCAGCAAAAAACTGGAGCCTTATGGAGTGGGCAGGGTTATATGGGTACACAAGGGGGTGGACCCAGCAAAGCTTTTGACAGTGCCCGATCACCTGAAAGTAGCAGCATTTATAATCAATGGTCAATTAGTCGAGTCCTGTAATGTGCGATAAAGATACTATTTGTTAACTCACCTGATACAGATACAAGAAATTGTATCATAAAGTTGTATTGCATAAGTGCAGTGTAGAAAAAAGGTCAAAGTATGTGAAGCAGGGGTGTCTGGATCATAGTGCACAAAAGCAGGCCTGTCCCTTCCAGTCTCCTGCACATTCTTACCGGCCAGTGAAGCTGCTTGCATGATGGCCACCCAGGCATATCAGAGTGACCAGAGATTTGTCAGTAACAGAAGAAATTTTTTTCAGACAGTTTTTTTTAGATGGAGTCTATAAGGGCTCATATGTTTTGTTTTGCAGTCTTTTTACCTCATTTAGTAAAAAGCGTGTTTATGGGGCTCTAAGGTTCTTGGGGTGACTTATTAAAAACTAAAAATCAATGTGACCTGACAGCCAGCAAAGGCATGCCTCCATCCCTATTGAGTTTATATGGAAAAAAGAAAGGTGATGGGACTTTACCTGAGGCATGTAATTTCTATATATCATGCATTATTATTTGCAATGTAAATACGAGGTTGATATAATTTATTGTCAGTCACATGGGGTATTCCATGATTTTGAACAACATAACAATAAATCATAATACTCATAATCATAATAATAATAATAATAATGGTCAAACAAAGTTGACATATCAAATATAATAACAAAGTATTTAATACATAGAACAGCAGAGCACGATTGGTATGAAGAACACAAAGTTAATAATATAAATCAGCATATATAATGTAAACATGATTGACAAGATAAATTCAAGGCTTTACTCATACATCCAATATACGGACAAATGCATAACAGACACCCTATCCAGGGCCACCTATTTTTCCTGTTCAGAGGCTGGGCACAGCCTATGAGCTGAGTTGTAAGTAATCAAGGAGTTGTCCGTTTTTGGTGTTTTTCCCCAGAGGGTACCACGCACTAATATATATTTTATCCATCTACCATTTTAGTATAATCTTGCATCTTACTCCTGATGAGTGTCTGTAATGCCATGAAACGTGTAGAGTTTACAATGAAGGGTGCCAAGACAATCCTGTCCAAAATATGTATATCCAATTTGTTTAATTATAATATTATGCATTTACCCACATATTGGATGTATGAGTAAAGCCATGAATTTATCTTGTCAATCATGTTTACATTATATGCTGATTTGTACTATTAACTTTGTACCAATTATGCTCTGTAATTATATGTATTAAATATTAATATTAATATATTAATAAGTAAATATTTTATTAATTATATTTGATGTCAACTTTGATTATATTACATTATCATTATGAGTATTATGATTTATTGATATATTATGTTATTCAAAATCATGGAATACCCCACGTGACTGACATTAAATTATAGCAACCTCATGTTTGTATGTATAATATTATATATATATATATATATATATATATATATATATTTATTCCATTATGCCTTTTAAAGCGCTCAGACAGACAGCCTTAAAGCAGGTAGCTACTGCTGTGACTTTAAACGGACATAGTGCTCTGGGGGATCTTTTATCGAGTGGTAAATGTTTATATAGAAAACAAAGATTGCACACAAAAAAAAAAAAAAAATATCACGACATAAAACATCAGTGTTCACTCATTTAAACTTAAACGTAAAAGTCCATCACAAATAAGTCCCTCTAAACAACATCTTAAGTTTGATAAATAAGGGGGGGGGGGGGGTTTGAAAAGACTTTAAGACTTACCTGAGCACGCCTACTTCATTTTTAAAGGCTTGTAGTTGCTGAGGAGTTGGTGCAGTTACATTCAACATTTTCACAGCTACATCTCCTGAAACAACGCAGACAGAAGAGCTGAATCAGCAAGGCAACATTTTGTGTGACAACTGCAAAATAACTGGACCAAAAAGGAAAACCATTTAATAAAAGAAAAAGAAAATTCAAGTAAATTTAATTTGAATTATTATGTTGAGTATATCTGACACATGGCTAAAAGTCTGAAAGAGATTTCAAGTGAGCTATGTGTCAGGGTTTTAATTTAGAGGGAACCTTTGATTTGCCTATGCAAAGCAAAATGAGAGGTTTATTTTAATACCAGCTCCAACAACTTCTCCCATCTGACAGTGCTTCATGTTTTTAGCAGCCAATCATCAAGTGCCAACAAGGTCACGTGGGAAGATTGGAAGAGAGTCACATGTCTAGTGTAACCCTTACAATGAACCTGGCCATTCTTGATTTTGGATATTCCTTATTAGAGTTTTCCTTTAAGGGCATTAGGAGAACCTTCAGAGAAATTGAAACAAGCCAGTACCATGCCACTTTCCCTTATACACGGTTCCAAAGGATCCAGATCCTATTCTCTGTCCGACTGTGATTTGTCCATCTGGAATTTCCCAATCATCACTGGAATCTCGGCGTCCAAGTGTTTTCTGCAAAGAGGACAGCACTGAAAACCTGTCAATTATGTAGCATGCACAGGCAGTTTCAAAGTGGACCTAATCCGACTTCTCTAGGGTAACTCTCCTCTGCCTACTAATATATAGACAGGTAAACACCTACCAAAAACAATAAGATACATGACCTTTACAGCAAGCAACATCAGAGCATAGCTAGAGCTGAGGCGGGGGGGGGGGGGGGGGGGGGCGGGGGAGGAGAAAATGGGCCATTGGCCACTGCTAAGTGGAATCTGGAGTGAGGCAGAGCCACTGATTGGCAAAATGTTGCCCCTTATTAGAATCTGTGATCTGATTAGTGATAGACCATCAGAGCCGTATTAGGTTGCCAATAGGTCTTTGGGGGGGGAGGAGTGGAAATTGACTGATACAACTGTAAATATACTCAGCACTCCCTGGTAAACTACTGATATATATATATATATTTTTTTTAACAAAGCATTACATTCAGCACCAATAATACATGGCCAAAAGTTTAGGGGCAACCATATGAGCTTGTTGGACATCCCATTCCCTAACCAAGCGCATAAATATGGAGTTGGTTCCCCCTTTGCAGATATATCAGTCTCCACTCTTCGGGGGAAGGCTTTCCATAAGATTTTTTAGTATATATGTGGAAATTTGTTCCCAATGAGCAAGAGAGCATTTGTGAAGTCAGGTACTGATTTGGATGCAAATTTCATTCAAATCTTAAAGGTGTTCAGCAGGGTTGAGGTCAGGGCTGTGTAGGCCATATCTTTATGGGGCTGACTTTGTGCACCTGATCTCAGTGTCCACTTGGTTATATTTTTGCCCATATAGTGTATTTATACACTTCACCCTACCCCTGAGCTCTGTTAAAATGCAGTGTCCTCCAAGAAATAAGTCAACTATTATGTTAGAGTGACTCATTTTGTTAGGGATAGGGACAACCAACAACAGTGTGCTGCCTTGTATAGGGATAACACCAATTCCTATTTAACTTTGACAATATATTGCTTATGCTAACTAGACGTTTTCCACCAAGAACATGCAGGTGAAATGAGCACTTGATACTCACCACCCTACTCCTGTCTTCAGTTGATGACGAGGAAGATTTGCGCTCTCTTTGTTGCCCTGGGGATTTCTGGAGAGCCTTCACATTGGTGAGGGATCCGGGGAGAGAGGCTGGAGGGGTCGCTGATAACCCTGGCGTGGAACCTGCCAATCCAGGAAATAAATATGAATAACGAAAGAAAAAAAAAAAAAAAAGAAAAAAAAAAAAAAAAAAAAACTTAAAAAAACCCCCCAAAAAACAGAATTACATTATTTTCAGGCTGACTTTTGATTGCCAATTTTTTGTTCTCCGCTATTAGACTGTTATTGTGGCTTGCTGTTAACTTCCAGGTCAAGCTCTCTCCTCCAAGGACTTCACCATGACCATTTCTGTCTAATTATTTACCAGGATCCACTTAGGACTGTCCTTGCAAACCCTGATAATTTAATAGACCTATCCACACAGATTTGGTACCACTATGGATTCTCGAGGGTGACCTCTTTACTGGAATTACTGGTGAGAGACCTGGGCCTGACTGATATTTGTTATCTCTGTCACCCAATGGTTATTGAGTATACTGGATGTTCCCACTCCCACGAAATCTCGCTAGAGTAGATTTAGCATTGGGTAATAAGGTCTTTCTTGCTACAGTTTACCATTTAACAAACCTAGGTGCTTGACAGACCATTCCCCGTGTGTTAGTAGGAACCAAGCTCTTTCTGGATCGGAAAACGTGGATGCCCAGTCCTTTATGACCGTTTACTCCAGAAAATGAAATCCCTGGTCAATTATTGGTCTTTCTTGACTGTAATATGCAGTCAACCCACCAACATAATATGGAATACTTTGAAAGCCTCTTAGAAGCCTTTTTAGGAGAGAGGTCATTAAAATAAAAAAAACACTGCTCCCAACAATGGGGGCTGGACTTTAGGTAAACTGTAAAAAATGTGGAAAAGGAGTGAGACTGAACAGGCCATATGTTGTTCAACCTCCCAAACTACCTCTAACTATACAGACAATTTATCAACTGTCGATGGCGCTATTGTATCCGCTACAGGAAAATATCCTTGCAGAAAATATGGAAATGTGTTAATTCTTAGACACTCATATTCCCTAAACTAACCCCTGAAGACAGAGAGGTCTTTGACCATGATCATATGCTTATCAAGCTAACGGAGGCCCCCCAGCCTGTTTTTTTGAAGCATAGATTAGAGCCAGAGGCTCCAATCGGGGCTTCAACATAGGGTGGGCTCGGGTCGCAGAGAATGTGCTCCAATCCCACCCAGGTGTGTTACAACAGCGAATGAATATTCACTGTTGTAACACTGATATTCCTCCCGGCCGGGAAGCCGGTTTTGACACCGGTCATCCGATTGGCTGAAAGGACAGGCTATCCCATTGGACGCCTATGAGAAGGAGGGGAGGAACAGGAAGCCGCCATGGAGGAGAGGACACGGAGCTGCTGCAACACACTGCCTCCCTGGGGGGGGGGGGGGGGGGGGGGATGGGAAGGTGCTCGTTTGCCGCCCCCCCCCCCAAAAAAACAAAACAAAAAAAAAAAACACACACCAGCTACCACTGCTTCCAACAAGTCTCCTGGTGCAGATAGCCTCCCAGCAGAAGTCCATATGAATAATTCTTTACATATACTCCAACATCTCCTGCGCAAACACATATCATCCTAAGAAGGATCACTCCAAGCCACACTCTAACACCCATCAAACTGCTAACTATAGATTTCAAAATTTTGGTTAAATCTTTAGCTCTCTGGTGATCTAAATTCATACCTCAACAACTAGTGACCTTTGACCACTCTGAATTTACCGTTGAAATGTTGACTGAAAAAAAACTGTTTCTCTCAATATGCAATCTAATTATCAAAGCAAGGGCAACAGGGCGATACTTTCTATTGACTGCTAAGCATTTGATACTGTTGAATGGACCACATGCAGGAGGGGCTACGTTTTATGGGGATAAGTCCAAAGTTTGTTAAATTGGGGGGTGGGGGGGTGGGGGGGTCTGACATGCAATAGCCCAGTATAAAATTCTGACAGATTTTCAGGCTGAACAGTAAATCTATTTCAACTTAATACTACTTCCATTGCTAGTTAAGTTTAAGAAAAATGCAAAAGTTGGATCCAGCTGCCCCGAATATAGTTGAGGGGAGAACGGTTTAGAATGGCTACCTCAAATGTCATACATTACTCACAATACCCCCATATGGATACCTAAAAATAGTCCCACAAAAGTAGACTTATTGTTGTACGTACTAATTTGGATGGCAATCCCCCTCAATTACAAACTAGGAACACTGTACTTTTCCTGAGAAGGGGGATTGGCAGTCCCTAAACCATGGTTGTAATATCTAGCAGCACAGTTACAGCACTTTGAAGATTGGCACTTGACTCTATGGGATGTTCTAACCAAATGTTATCATACTTGATCTTTAATATCTTTATTAATAATAAGAAAGGGGTTTTTGGGACTTTGAGGGACGTACAAGACACGTGGTAGGAGAAATGATAAAATTATTTGCATGTATACATCCCCTTGCCCCTACCTTCTTTTTTACCATCTGGGCAAAATAATAGATCCCATTTGGTACCTTTTTAAAAAAAATTTCAGATATGTGATGCGTTTTCTCCTGATGAGTGGCACTTGGCCAAGAAACGCGTGAAGCCTATCAATGTCATGTTCCCAACACATAGCTTGACCTCAACTGATTCATTTGTATCCTATTTGGCTTTTTACATGAATTACTTCCATGGGATACTATGCGATTTCAGATGTGTGCATTGAATGTATATGAATCCTTTTCTGTATGCCATTGCCTTGTATATAGATAAAAATACTCATGTTCAACCATGTATCACATGTTTATGAGGCATGCTTTGTTTATACGTCAATTAAACAATTTTATAATTTCTCCTACCATGTGTCTTGTGCCTCACTCAAAGTCCCAAAACCCCTTTCTTATTTCTGATTTAGGGATGGAGATGCATGGTATCATGCACCTCATTTAAAGTCCCAAAACCCCCTTTTGCTTACCAATATCTTTAGAACATGCACAGTACCCTACCCTCACCCGATACCATAAGAACTGGGCCCAAATAAAAGCAACCCTCAACTATCAAGGCTTCAACAAGTATATCACTTTGTGGCATATAAAAAAAAAAAAAAAACCTCACAGAGCTGATTGTTACGGAGCAAAGCAGGCACCTTGCTCAGTTAAATCTTACTGGTAACACTTACATTTTTCCAATTTCAATCCAATGCCAACTCACATAACTTACTATCATTATGGTGACAAGAACAATGGGTAAAGGACCTATGTCACATTATATAAGAGCAGTGGCTTAAAACCCTGCAAAGAACACCCTAAATGTCAATACCACCTTGAGACTTGTAGCATTATTTTTACTAAATAAAGTATATTGGAGTCCCTCAAGAATGTTCCGCTTTCCTCAAATAGACTCCTCATTGTGCCTTAGGTATACTTTGGGAAAAGGGAACCTCGTTCACATGTTCTGGAAATGCCAGAGACTGGTTGGGTACTAGTAGGAGGTGTCTAATATCATTATTTGGGCATTCCAACTACAATGTTCTTCTGAATTTTCTAAGACTGGTCTTCTGTGACTTTTGGAGCGTCCATGTGATGATCATTATCTGAAAGAGGCAGTAACCAAAACCCTGTACCTAGGCAGGAAAACACTTGCACAGTACTTGCAACCCCCGTCCCCCTTCCCAAACACACCTTTGGATAGATATGGTGATCACCATTCTATACATTAACCTGCACCCACAGGGGTAGTTCTCAAAGATCTGAAAGGATATGGCCTAGCACCACCTGCTTTAGTACCAAACAGTCCACAGGGTAGATAAATGATCTGTTCCCCTTAAAGTGGAGTTCCACCCACTTTTACAACTCTTCAGCATCCCTCACTAAACTGTGCACTGTAAACGAATTGGATTTTTAAAAAAAATTTTTCTCAGCACCTACTGTATACCTGCTGTATTCATTTTTCACTTCCTCCTCCCTGGCCGTGGCCCATCTCATCATTTCCTGTTTGCAATGCCTTCTGGGAAGGGGCAGCAACTTCCTTTAACACTGCTGTCGCTATGGAAACCTGACCTGAAACCTATTACACTGCTTGTGCTGCACTGAACATGTGCAAGATCTGCAGGGATGAGATCCAGGAAAAAATACAGTCTGGCTTCAGATGCCCACACTTAAGATGGCCACGGCCTGCTGCAAGTTTATAAAATAACAAACTACTGCTATAAACTAACAAAACAGACCTTAGTTTACAGACTAGCTTTACTAGAATACATTAGGCTGATGTATTATAGGAGTATTTTTATTTAAAAGTATAAGTTCGGCCGGAAAACACAACTTTAACAGCCTATACTGCGATTATGCATGATTGGTAAATTACAGAAGAACTGTAATTTGAGTGTTTGTTTACATTAATACCAAATCTTTATTGCTTGAAACTTTTTTTAATTCAGACTAACATTCTGCTCATGCAACTACAATTCAAATTGATATGATGTACTTTCTGGCTATTTGAAGTTCTACTCCAATTAGTAGATAGCAGGCTGCACTTTAAATCCTTCAGTCTCTGCAAGCCACATTGTACTGTCTACTCTGTATTTGCTTTTTATTTTCTACAACCGCAAAAAAATTGAAAATTGAAGAATGCTTTTTTGCGATATCAGTTTTGTGATGAAAAAGAAGAATGCTTAAAGAATAAAACTTAAGGCAAAACTTTTTTTAGTTTTAGATAGAGTGGAGATGGATTAGAAATCCTGACACCTTTTATTATCTGTGCCCCCATTAGGAAGTTTTCCCTTCTCTATTTGTCCTATTTACCATTACCATTAAAAGTGGAAGTAGAAGAAAATCCCAAATGTTGGGTTTTCCCCAGAAAAGTAATAGAACAGAAATTTTCTGATGGGGACACCAGTTCTGGTGATTTGGGGGTCCCCAAGGAATTCCCTTAATTTTCAGGGATTTCCTCTTACTTCCTGTTTGGCTATGAGACAGGAAGCGAAAGGAAATCTCTGAAATGGGACACATGGCGAGAAAAAAAAAAAATGTGACAGGGGTTATAACCCTCCCTTGCTCTATCCAAAATGAAAATGCCTATACTTCTACATTAAAGCCATGCTAAAATAACTTGTAATAACATTTGAAGAGGTCAGTGCTGACTCACAAGGGTGATGTTCAATTGCAATCTTATACGCGATTGTACGGGCCTTGAAACTCTTTATGAGCAACATGAAAAGAAAGGCATACATCTGACTACTGCTCATGCGGGGAAAAGGGAGCAATCAGTCATGATTGAAATGCATTACTGTTCAACAGTGTGAACAAGCACAAGAACGCAAGCTCATGTAAAAAACAAAACAAAACAAAAAAAAAACAGGCGATTCAAACTAGAATACCAAAAGGTTAGACTATGTGAAAAATACCCCAAAAAATACAGTTTAAAAAATATATTTAAAGATATCTCAGCAAATAAAGCCTGCAAATCAAGGTCCCCTAGAAAAAGGGAAAAAAAAAGTTTACACATTCCTCTCCTGTTGCCTGTGCTGCTGAACACTACTGAAGCTATATTCTTTAGAAACTGACAGTTCTCTGGAGTGTCAGTCTCCTGGTTCTCCCACTGATCCCTGTGTCATTTTATGTATTGTAGTGTATTTAGAGCTCTCTTCAAATGAAAAGTGTGTGGCAGTGTGGGTGACAGGAGAGGCAAGCATATACTTTCTTCTTTTCAGGTAACATTTTTATTTTCAGGTTCAGTTTGGAGACAAAGTCATGTTAATAAATTTGCCCATCCAACATTGATATTTTGATTTTATTAAGGTGTGTAGTGGTTTAAAGTGAACCTGTAAACATACAATGTGTTTGTAATAAGTTTCTTCCACTCTGAGGAAGGAAGAGCTAATTTTTGCTCTCACTTGGGTTTTGATTTTAAAATACTGGATAAGAAAAGTAGCAGTGATGGTAGCCAATAGATAGAAGGGACTGTCAAGGTGGTTTAAGTTTTTTCAGCAATTACAAAAACCTGAAATATCCGTTTTGGGTGGACTAACTAAACTAAAAAGGTTTAAAACGCTATACTTTTTTTTTTTCTTTATATACTAAACAAAAGGTAAATAGAAAATCACACATCACATCACACTACAAATGTACAATCAAAAACGACTTCATTTAGACACCCCAAATACATCCTTTATAGCATGCACAGCAAAAACACACACGTGGAAATATTATAATGAGCTTAGTGGTAGGAGGAGGTGACAAAATATATCATTTTTTAGTAAAGTTAGGCCAGGTGGGTGTAAGCTTTCATGCACATACACTGCTGAAGGCGACTCAATGGTCAGCACAAACTCCTAAAAATTCATAGTATCAGTTAACAGGTAATACACTAACTACATAGCACATCGTGTTCACGAAAAAAAAAAAAACTAAGCAGTGTCTGTGTTGCACACTTGTACAAGCGGTGCAAGCAGTGGAAGAGAGACAGTTTAATGGGGTTTTAAATTCAAGAAGTTTAAAGTGATCTTGTGGCCAGGCTATTGACATTGAAGTATTTGCTTATTCTTATCAAGCAGTAAATAAACTTTAGAACAATTACTTACTTACCTCTGAAGCTGCAGGCACTATGGAGCAATTAACCCTCAGATAAAAGTAAAGGTGTTTAAGTCAGCTCTCTCCACAGCTCTACTCACCCCCTTCCCCTTGCCAGCTTAGCTAATCCTGCTGCCCCCTGCTAGCATTAACTCAGCAGCTTAGCCAACCATATTCCACCTTTCTAACATTAGCTCAGCTATCCCTGTTCTCCCTTCCAACAATAGTTTAAAAGCTCAGCTCCTCCTTCCCAGCAGTGACTCAGCAGCTCAGCTCCCCCTGCTCTGCAATGCATGCAGCAGCTCAGCAGCCTTCCAATCTCTAACATGTAAACAAATGGAGCATTTGCTCTGGGCAGGGTGGGCTGCAAAGAGAATGACTTCTTGTTTATTCTGCTGTAAAGATATGGGAGGATTGATTGCGCCACAGTTGCTGCAGGTACAGGAGGTCACCAGGACTTTGTTTTAAAGCTCATGTACTGCTTGCTAATATGCAAATACCTGGATTGTCTATAGCCTGGTCACAGGATCACTTTAAGGTGAGGGGTTAGGTAAAATAAACAGCCCAACTACCTCTGCAAACGGGGTCAGACTCAAAATCAAAGACTATTTCACTGGGGAGTGTATGGAGGAGTGGGCTGGGGTTCCGATTGTGGTATTTCCGAAGGCAGCGGGTCGACTGGACCTGAGGGGCTGCGGGAGAAACACAGGCGTAAAGGAAGCAAAGGGTAGGAAAAAAAGAAAAACAGAAAAAAATAAAAATAAAAAAGAATGGGGATAAAGGGAGGTTAAAAAAAAAAAAAATTGAAAAAAAAGTAGAAAAAAGGGGGATTAAAATGTAGCAGTGGGGAGAAAAAATAAAGAAAAAAAAGAAAAAAAAAAAGGAAAAAGTTTGAGCAGGAGGGCAGAATTAAGACACAATTAGCAAAATGATTCCAGTATACAGACATTAAATTCACATTATTTTTATCATGTACAGAAGGGAGTAAGTATTAGGGCTATGTATATATAAATCAGTGTAGCGCAGTAAAATAAAAATTAAAATATTTAATTCATAATAATTTAAATAATACCCAAAAACTATCAATGAGTGAATAAATAAATAACTAAGTAAACAGTCCTCTGTAATTAAATTCCTCCATGAATTGCTTCAATGTACTGAGGAAGCCTATCACTTGGCGATACGCGTTTAGGAGAGAGGTAGAGTTCTGTGACGTTTACCGGAGTCCCACCTGGTGAGGTGGCGAGCCGGGTCTGCTATTACACACGATTTTTTTATTTCATTCTTGTAAGTGTATTTTAAAGCGGGGTTTGGCAATAAACTTTCCCATACAAAGTACACTATGTGTGTCCTGTCTACTTCATTACGTATAAAATCTGAGGAGAGCTGTGAGCACGGGATCATATATCAAAGAGGAGAGAAAGATTGGAGCAGTTTGCCTGGGTGGAGAGGAGAAAACAGCCTGCTTCTATCTATAGTGACTTCTTATCCTACTAAATGAGGAAACAAGGAATGGAACTGTCTGACCTGGTTGGGAGGAGATACCAGTTTACTGTTTATCTACACTGAGGTGAGCAGGCACTTTGCTTGGTGGAGGATTTACACACCATTTTAAAAGTTCAGTCAATTGATACATTGAAACCATATAGAGATATCAGAGGAATTTATTTACACATGACTGTTCACATTGTTATTTATTTTTTCACTTATTGACTGTTTTTGGATACATTGAAGCAATTCACAGAGGAATTTACAGGAGGCCTGTTTACTTAGGTTTTGGGTATTTTTTAAATTTTGAATTATTTAAATATTTTTATTTTGCTGCGCTACACTAAATTATATATACATATTTCTTTTGAGGTGTTGTGAAATCAGTTACAGTGGTTGGCAGGTCAGCATATACATTTATTCATTGTATTTACTACTTTTAATTATTCATCATCCTTTGCCCTGATTGCTTTGCCTTTTTCTTATATACCCAAGTATTAGGGCTAGACTAGGAGTTTAAGAATAAAATGTAGAAAAATACAGAGTTTAAAGAAAATGGATACTGAACATAGAAGAGATTGTTACAATTGTTAAGGCCTAAACAGATGTAACAATGAACAAAAAATGAAATCGGAAAGGCTTGTATGTAGGTTAGAAAAACATATATATACCAGTTAGAATGAATAAAAATAGACATGGGAAAAGTTGCCTTTTTAATATTAAAAGAAACAGGGATATGAGAAGTCCAACCCACTGTGGGAAAACCCATTTTAGCTCTATTTCATTGGCTTATGTCAAGTCTATAAAAAAAGGTTTTCTATTGGCTAAATGCCACGGTGAACAAATTTGAACTTTTTTTATTTTTAAGTAAAACATATCTTAAGAGGTCGTCAAAATAATTTGTACTTGATAAGGCCTTATGAAAAAGGTATGTAGGGTGGTCAATGTCATTTGTGTTGTGTCGAAGTGAAGATATGTCTAGTTTGGAGAAGAAACCTCACTTACCTCCTTCACTCCGCTGAAGGCCCTGGTCCCGAATTAAGTCCTATGAAAAAAAAGAAAAAAAAAAAAAAAAAAAAAAAAAGAACACTTTACTATCTCTCTTCTTCTGTGTGTTGTGTTCATTTGCTGGAAGGGTTAACACACTATGTGACCATAAGTCTGTGGACACCTGACCATCACCACCCTTTCAGAGTTTTTTGGACATTTCATTCTAAAACAATGACCATTAATAAAGCTGGCCCCCCTTTTGGCTAAACAGCTTCTACGCTCATGGGAGCTTTCAACAAGATTTTGGAGTGTGTCTGTAGGAATTTGGGCCTATTCAACAAAAATACCATTTAGGGTTCAGGTACTGATATTGGCTCACAATTGGCATTCCAAATCATCCCAAAAGTATTCAATAGGGTTGGTGCAGGTCTCTGTGCAGGCCACTCAAGAGTTTCTCCACGCAAGACTGGTCAAACAATGTTGTTACGGAGCTGCCTTTGTGCGCAAATCATGTTTAAACAGAACGGCCTTCGCCAAACTGTTGCCACAAAGCTTGAAAGTGCACAATTTTCTAAAATGTCTTTATATGCTATAGCATTAACTGCCCGTCTTAAACTCCCTTCACTGGAAACTCATGAACCCCATAATTTGGAAGAGTGTTCACATACTTATGGCCATTGAGACATTTTATCACTCCATATCATCTTTGAAGAGTGTCAAGTGACTTTTTTCAAGCTTGCTTATCTGAAAACGTAATTTTAAAAAATAAAGTTTTAAAAGGGAAAAAGCATTAAATTATTTACACATCACTGTAAAATATATTTTTTTGTATATATAAAGGTTTAGTGAACATACAAAAACAAAGCCTTCAGGCATTCCCCAGCTTAAATCAAAACACAATGGGCACTATACATAGGTTGTACTAGTAGGGGAAGCTCAGCTTGTCTGCCTCTCCTCCCCCCAACCGCTGCCACATTTGGCATCTTTTGTGGGGAAGAGAGCACCTGCTTTTGATAGGTATCCACTCTCCCTTCTTCCCCCGCAGCGTTCTGGGACACTTCACAGGTCCCAGAAGACTGTGGCACATTCAAAAAGCATGCATGCGCAGTAGAAACCAGCTCTGAAGCCGCGAGGTTTTAATACCATTTTCCCTTAGTCAAGCCGTTTGAAGAATCGGCTCGGGTGAGGACACCGCTGGATGCCTGGACAGGTAAGTGCCCTAATATTAAAAGTCATCAGCTACAGTATTTGTAGCTGCTGACTTAATTTTTTCTTTGAAGGGGGACCCTGGAGCTGCTCTAATTATATTACAACAACAAATGCTCAGCACCAAAGGGTAAGAAGAGGTCACCAAAAAGGCATACAGTCAACCTTTGCTCTGTACTGTTGTCTGAGAAGTGAGTAGGATCGTCTTACTTCCATCACATGGAAGAAAACATCCCCCTCTGGCAGCTATACACAAGACACCAACAGTTAAAACCAAAAGGAAGAGTCCCACTAAAACACTATTAAACTAGTGAAGGGGCTGTCGGGCCAGGGGAGGCCGCAACTATGGCACCCAAGCTGACCCACAGGTCCCAAACTTTGTTGCATTTTTTGGGACAGCCACGAGACAAGTAAGTAGCCTTGTAGACCAGAACTACAGAGTTAATCAAGGCTTTCCAAAAATTAAGGGTAGGGGCTTGTGCTGATTCCTACTTCAACAGAAATGTTTTGAGAGCTCCTGTATATGCCAGTGGGTCGCACTGTAAAATAATTTAAAGGCTAAAGGTGAATTTACAACACTTCCTGCTCCTCCAGTCCACTGTATTTATCTGCTGTGCCAAGAATGATTCCCCACTCATAAAATGTGTGTGCACTGATCCATACAATTTTACTTTGTACACAACTCCTGAGGCTGCGTAGCTGCAGAATCCCAGCAATAGCTAGCAGTCAGAATTTCTTCTTCTGTCCTAGAAGTAAGAAGCGACTCTTAGCACTGTTAAATGACCATTGCCAGCAGTATCCAGGGCTGTGTACAGTTTACAAGTGTTTGGATGGGTGACGGACGATTCTTAGCACATTAGACAGGTGCAGTGGGTCCAAAGGAATAGAAACTGTATTAGAAATTTAGCTTTACATTTTTAAGTGTTAAAGGTGGAATTACCCTTTAAATCTATGATTAAAAAAAACTAATTTTTTCCCGTTGGGAAATCGTTTTTTTTTTTTTCAAATGTGTATGCCTTTCTGGGTACCATAAAGCTTAACTCTAAAATAGACATAATTTAATCAAGATATGCATGATGAAAAATAATCATAGGTATTTTTATAACACGGTAAGTCTTTGACTAAGCTGTACTGTTAAAAGGGCAATGCAGGTCTATGACCTGGTTGTCATTTCTGGCTGAGGTGGTAGAATCACATGACTGGCCGAACAGATTTACAACTCTTTAGTGTATTTTGCCATTTCCTCAGAAACTCATCTTTGAGAAAGGGTAGTCGACAGGTTACGCGGGTTTTATGAGCACGTAGCACTATTTACTTACGTCAATGTTTACTGGCTCAATGGTGTTTATGTGGACATTCGGGGCAGATGAAGAACGATCTCGCTGGCCAAACTGGTTTCTGTGGTCTTCATCGGCAGGTCGAAAGGGCTGGGGAATAGGGATGGATTTGGACGGAGAACTACTTGGGAGGATTGGAGACCTGGAACAGAAAATAGAATGCATTATTTACATTTTTGGCATTAAAAGTTTTTTTGACAGCTTGATGGTAAACTGATGAGGTGGGGAAACATATAATAGCAATTACACACCCTTGCACTCAAGCAAGTTTCATTGGTTTTTGAACAGGCACATAAGTGAGAATATTGGGGTACTGTGACAAAAGGACAAAAAAAAAAAAACTATTCCAACTCTGTACATTCAGATCTGAGAATAATCCTGTATTAACTCCTGTATACAGAGAGGAGGGAAGAGCATATAGCCCAGCACCTCCTCCCGGCTCTCAACTTCTCCCTGCTACTATCTGTATTAAAGTCAGCAACTGAGAAAGCTGTGCAGGCTAGTGGCCCGCGTCCTACCAACTGATGACAGCATTGATTGTTAAAGGACATTTCGGGCAGCTGCCTGGGTACAGAGAGCAGCTGGAAGGAGGTATGGGCTGTGCACTCTCCCTCTTCTCTGTATACAGGAGTAAACACAGGATCACTCTCAGATCCATATGTACACGGGTGGATTATTGCCCCCTATCTCCTCCCCACACTGCTCCTATCCTGGAAGCAGAAATTGTGGGTGGGTCCTGGTAATCAAATATTGTACATATGGATCTGAGAGCGATCATTTGCTAACTCCTGTATACAAACAGGAGAGAGCACAGCCTACACCTGCTCCTATTACTCCTGTAGTGATGAGGGACAGAATTTGTGGAGAATGTGATATGAGGGGGTATTTGGTGGAAGATTCGCAACTGACAGACCCCTGAACTCTGCCTCACAGACTACATTTTAGAGCTAGTTACTATCCAGATGCAGTGCGATAAAATGGACGTAATGTAATGTAATATTGCGCGTTTTCCCACACCCCATAAAAATGTGCTGCCTTTTGCAGACGAACACAGGTACCATTATTTTCTTACTTAAACCCCACGCATCTAGCAAATGCTCACATGTTCTCGTCTGCTAAATGGCAGTACCATGCATTTTGGTGGAGCACTTTTTTAAAAACGCATGCCAGCACCTTTTTTGAACGTTTTACATGCATAGAGCAGCCCATTAAAAAATGCAACGCACGGGAACACTCAATCGCGCGCTCTTGGACGAACCTATGCTGAACTGCAGAACTCGCTTTCCATGTTCATATTCATAACATAAGAGGACTGTGTTCAATAGTTCAAAATATAGTGGGCAGGACTGACAACACTTCTTGAGATTTCACTGCAGCAGAGGCAGCGTTTTCAGCTCACAACAGGAATTCAGGAACTCAATAATATTCTGGCAGATGTACCGCTATTTCTTTACACTTGCAGTACTAATAAAAGCAAAACCTGGGAAAATGTGCAAATGTTGCAGAGATATAGCACATTTTTATTTTTTTATTTTGCCCAATCAAAATAAAGCACAATGCCCCTTTGGAAAGCCAAGGACAGAAGCTGCCACTTTTTCTCCCAGGCTACATAAAAGTTCAAGGGCAGTACTGTAAATCTCCATGAAGCAGAATAAGCATCGCTTCACTTGTACAGAGTTCAGAAATCCGATCACGGCAGCTTTCATTTGTGTTTAGCACACAGGAACTTCGCTGTATAACAGACAGACCACTACATTATACTAAATTTGATGTTAGTCTCTCGTACAACTGAATAAAAAATGAAATGCAAATATGTCACAGTAAGAAATCGCAATCAATGGGAACATGGGCTTAAAACTGGGGAGAGGAGGTCCTCACAGGGGAGATCTGGGAGGGGTAGCGAGACAACTGTAAAAGTACAAGCCAATGTCAGCGATGAAGCATGAGATGCGGATTTCAGGCAGAACCATGTAATAAACTAAAGTGTCTGCGAACTGCAAGCTGTCAGCATGATGAATTGGAACTTTGCCACAATAATTCAGCGTTAATATGACCGGCTACACGATCGCTGCACTTCATTATATCTGCCCCAGGAAACTAGTGCTTTTTGCTGCCTGATAGGCAAAATAATTGAAGCAAAAAAATAAAAAACTTTGCAGGTGGAGTGAATGAACAGGGTCAGAAAACAGGAGTAAGATAAAACGAAGAGAGTCAAGCTTTTTCATTTTGGCAAACACACAACACTGACATGATGACTATGGACAACAAGTGCTATGAGGAACAGCAATTTCCTGCATAACCCCAGTTATGCAGCTATTTTATGGACGCTTAATAGTAAAACATCAGTCTTCTCTAGTAGAGGGAAATTATAGAAGTAAAACAGGTTGGCTAGTTTCTGCCCATTCTGAACAATGAAATGTAGCGCAAAAATACATATTATACTATATGGTCAAAAGTTTGTGGACACCTGACCATCACATGGTCAAAAATATGTGGGCACCCCTCCAAGTTCTTGAGTTCAGGTAAAAATTATTTTATTGAGAATCCATTAAGGGACACAGGACATCTTTTGCCTTTAGGTTATACCACACACAGGGTGACTGGACACTGGCAAAACAAAAAGAAAAACAAACTGTAGGCCAGCCAGGATAACTGCTCCCATCCATTCAGGAAAACAAGTCTTACCTTCAGAACAGCCAAAAGTAGTACCAACTGAGGGGTGGGAAAAATAGCAAACAAACCTTAACGGATCCAAGAAAACAACTAAGAAGTGGGCACTGCCTGCAGCTCAAAAGAACCACCTGAAGGACATTAAATCAGGTTGCAATGTTCACCAGGTAGAATTTAGAGAACATGTGGACAGAAGATGACCAGGTGGCAGCCTTGAAAAATGTGGGAGACAGTTGCTTGATGCCAAAAAGCACAAGAAGCAGTCACAGATCTAGTAAACTGCATCTTAATAGGAAAGGCTTGAACCCAATTGCTGATACTATAAGACTGAATGGTGGGTTTGCCTGAGTCACATAAACATGACGGATCAAGAAGCCAGTGCACCCTTACGGGATCCATCTGGGATTACAAAAGGGGAAAATCGGTCTTGTTAAAGAAAGTGGTGACAAGAACAGCCCGAACCCTATCCAGACAATGGAGGGAAGTTTCCTTTTGGTACACTGGAGACAGACTGAGGGAAGGAAGAACAAGGTTTTGGCCGAGATGAAAGGCAGAAACTACCTTATGCAAGAAGTCCTAAAATTCACTGCCCGAACCACATCCAACAATGCAGGGAAATTTCCTTTTCCTATGGGAGACACACTCCGAAAAGGAACCAGGAGCACTGGCCGGGGATCCCCAGGAGAGCCGGATCAGGACCACTCTCTGCAATATCATTGGGACTACATGTCCCATGAGGCATTGCTCCTCACACATTAACAAGATCTCAGGCACTTCCTGACATATATGGAAGGTGTACTGAGCTGTATGTGTGCTGCACTGTATTTCCTGATATGTAAACAAATAATGCATTCTGTATGCAGGCCTACTAATCAACTAATCGAATATGAAAATGGTTGAAAACTATTTTCATAAATCGATCATAATTGGAATATGTGGATTCGTTGTTTTAGCCTTACTTTTAACCAATTTTCTCCAGTCAGACACGGTTTGATGAAGTAAGGTCACAGTCAGAATTGGATGAAGTGTAAGGCCCACTAGTGAAAGCAGAGCTCTATAAAGTGTCCAACTGCTTATCGTTTGGGTCTTTAAAAAACAGGCACGTCCTCCAACAGAACAAGGAACCTTGTTAAAATCGTTCTAAAGCCTAAGTTTTTTTATCCCAATGCATTTTATGAATGAAGGTAAAAAAAAAAACTTCCACTGTGTGCTCCCCCCTCCCTAACACTTACCTGATTCCTGTATCTGTGCCCAGCTGCAATTCTTCTCTCCCTCGCTTCCTGGTCTCTCAGGCTTTGTGGAGAACAGCAGCAGCCACTGGCTTCTGCTATTGTCTGTAAAATCCAGTGAGCAGAGAGCAGAAGGTGGGGCCGCACAAAGAGCCCATCTCGGAAGTGAGACCGCATGTCTGGGGGCAGACACAGAAGAGGAAGAGCCAATATCACCAATGGGGGACTCCATTAGCCAAAAATTGTGTTATCGGCATTTTGCAGAGAAAAAGAATGTGCCGATATTTGACGCCAAAAAAAGCACACACACGATCTTGCCGCGATTTTACTGTGCTTATGGCATGTTTTTCATAGGTCACGTGACCCAAAAAAGGCATCAAAAATGTAACACGGGTGCCTTGTTGATGCATTCTTGCTGCACTTTCAATGCAATTCAACAGGGAGGTGCATTTTTTTATATGATTTTAACTGACCAAAAATGCAGCAAGCAAGATTTTTAACACAACAAAAACGCAAAAGACCAGCGTTAAGATATACATAGAATTTAAAAAGGGATACATTTTTCTTGTGCTAAAAGGTGCAAAGAATGGCCAACAATAAATTCATGATAATAATTAAAAAGTCAAATACAATACAAATATATATATTTTAAAAACTGTAGTTTACGGTTAAGGGCATCCTGATTATATATATCTTTGCCATGAGGTGCCATGTTGAACTTTCAGTGACCAGTATGAGACAGTGAGAGCGATTAAACCAAATTTAACACACCTGCTCCCCATTCACACCTGAGACCTTGCAACACTAATGAGTCTCATGACACCAGGGAAGGAAAATGGCTAATGGGGCCCAATTTGGACATATTCACTTAGGGGTGTACTCACTTTTGTTGCCAGCGGTTCAGACATGGCTTTAGGTTAATGGCTGTGTGTTGAGTTATTTTGAGGGGACAGCATACCTACACTGTTATACAAGCTGTACACTCACTACTTTACATAGTAACAAAGTGTAATTTCTTCAGTGTTGTCACATGAAAAGATATAATAAAATATTTACAAAAATGTGAGGGGTGTACTCACTTTTGTGAGATACTGTGTGTGTATGTATGTATGTATGTAAATAATATATATATACACACACACAAAAAAGAAAACACACTTCACATTCCTTTTAAGGCCAGACATTGCCGCATGCACAGTGAGAATAGACCACTTGTGCATAAAATCCACAGATACAGAGATGATTGTTTAAAGCTTTCACTTTCTGTAAGCTTTAGTTGGCCTTTGCACAAAAAAACATCCCTAAAAACTATGGCTGTAAGAAAACTCAGTTTCATTTTTTTTTCAGTTTTGTAAAAGTCACAGCTATTGTTATATTGAGATGGAAAGCTAAAAATGATCATATAGTTTGTGTAGAAATTGTTTATAAATAAACAATTAATCTTTATCTTTTTGTTTTAACATTTTCAAGTGTCTGCAGCTGAATATAAGCTAATCATTCTACACTAAAAACCGAAAATTTAAAAGTTAGCTACATTTTGTTTTCGTCTTTTTATTGTGCCAAAATGCAAAGTAAATCGCATTTTAAGTGCCAGTAAACCAAGCAGATTTCATTATGGTTCTTTTAGCTTTTACATCTATTGGCATTTGATTTTGCTCAGAGCACACATGTCGAATAATAGCTGATAAAGAAAAAAATTCAAGGATAGACTTTCCATGTTTTCTGCCAATGTCACCATTTACTGCTCAGTGCAGTATTGACACACAAACACTTCTTGTGATTAGTCCA
This sequence comes from Lithobates septentrionalis, assembly GCA_037952835.1. Classification (NCBI taxonomy): domain Eukaryota; kingdom Metazoa; phylum Chordata; class Amphibia; order Anura; family Ranidae; genus Lithobates; species Lithobates septentrionalis. The sequence continues at coordinate 85,046 of JBBDGP010002421.1, forward strand.
AACAGGACGTGGCTAGACAAAGCATTGTACAATTTACATACCAGCTGGAAAAGCAGGCACCCTATAAGTATGACACAAGCTTAACCACTTCAATACTGTGCACTCTCACCCCCTTCCTGCCCAAACCAATTTACAGTGTTCAGTGCTGTCACACTTTGAATGACAATTTTGTGGTCATGCAGCACTGTACCCATATGAAAATGTTATTTTTTTTTTCCACAAAAACAGAGCTTTCATTTGGTGGTATTTATTCACCACTTGGTTTTTTTTATTGTTTGCTAAGCGAAAAAAAGGCCAACAATTTTTTGGGGAAAAAAAAAAAAAACCACACCAAAAATTAAAAACACAAACAAAAACAATAAAAAAAACACACAAAACGGTTATAACATTTTGCAATTAATCGTTCATTAATTTAGGCCAAACGGTGTTGAAACATACCGTGACCAGAGCAATACAGGGTTACCACAGAAACATTGTATGACTCTGGGGAAGTGGTCAGAATTTTTATTTTTACCTATTATGAATGCTTATACCAGTGCATTTCACTGGTATAAGCAACCATTGTACACAATGAATGGCATGAATCAAAGCCATTGTTTACAATTGTCATGTGATCTGCGGTGATTGGTCACAGCGATCACATGGTACCGGCAGCAGGCCAATGCACTGACCAGTACAGCCAGTGACAAATTGTGCAGTGAAGCACGTTCCTGGGAGGGCGTCATATGACACAGGTCCAGCCCAGCCTTCATTTGACAATAGCCCGGTGGGAAGTGGAAAAAAAAAAAAAAAAAAAAAAAAAAAAAGTAGATGCTACATGTTTAAAAGTTTTGTGGACACCAAACCATAACCGCTTCATGAGTTTCCTATTTCAAAACTGTGGAAAAAAGGCCTCATGCACATTGGATTGCAGCTGCTTCTAGGGTCTACCGGCGTTTTTTCCCTCTGCCTCTAAAATCCTCTGTATGTTAGCCTATGTGCACACACAAAGGCTTTTAGCAGCATTGAGTGGCAGGGACTTTTAGAGGCAGTAAAGAAAAACCCAGGAGCAGAGGAGTTTGGGCAAAAAAAAAAAAAAAAAAAAAAAAAAAAAAGAGCTTGATACATATAAAAGCTAGGGTTGTTTAGCACTTGAGCATTAAAGTGGACGTAAACCCGGAATTTTTTTTTTTTTAATGTCATAATATAGAGTATAAGATTTCCTATCATTTGAGCCCAGTCTTGCCACAAAGAGTTAATCCAGCTCTGAGCAATCCTCTTATTGTTCAGTGAGATAAATCTTGACAAACAGAGAAAAACTGTCAAATCCCCCCCCTTGCTGTGAGTGACAGGTGATTTACATCTCGTGCACTAGCCTAAGACATGCATTATTTTTTTTAATTCCCTCCCACTCCTTTCTTCTGCTGCTTTGCCAGGATTGGATGTTCCACACCTAAGCATAATTGGGCATGCTAAAGTCATATGGTTACTTTCCTGTCTTTTTACTGGATGTTAGAGATCATAGCAGAAGTTCAGTGTAAGAAATACACAGGAGAAAAATGCATGTTGACAAGGGGAGTGTAGAGGTGGGCGGGGAGTCTACTGACATCACGACTCCACCCACCGCGCTCCAGACAACAGACCCACCCACAGAATATGCAGTTTTTTGGCTCTCATAACAGACAGAGGGGAGACACTTGACAGGTAAAGATATATGCAGATGGCATATATATCCTTATAGATAACCCCTATGGCAGTAGTTTAGAAAGGATGACATTGGGTTTACATCCACTTTAATTCATTTCAATGGCCAGAATAAATTAAAGCGGAACTTTACCCATAACAACTTGCTTCTTGCTGAAGGCTAACATTTTTCTGAAGCCCAGAGCCCTCAAACAGCAGTAAATCATAAAGTGGAACTAAACCAATTTAACGGTTTCAAAAAACAAACAGTTAAATTCCTTGAATGCTGAGATTGCTAACTGTCATATTTGCTTGTGTCCTCAACCAAACTGTCAAACTTACAGCACCGGTCCTTCACTGACCGGACGGCGCATCTACATGGTCCCGCTCAATGACCCGAGGCATTATTACTACAAAGTCTTTACTCCCTCATCTATGGATACCTGATGCTACTTTTCATTTGAGAGATCCCAGTATATGGCCGGCTGCTGTCTTCATTATACTCCAGACAACAGTGACTTCTAAACGAATCGCGATCATATGCACCTTATTATCATTGACAGTTCCTGGTCTTACCATTTCCAAATGAATCTCTAGCTCCTGAGGAAGCGTTCTGTGAAACGCGAAACATGTAGAGCAACCAGAGATTACTCACCGTGGATCACCAAACCTGCAGCATTTTGCTTGTGTTAGCTTTTTGACTGTGTAACACTTGGGGAAGCATCTCTCCTCCACCTTGACCAAGTGATTTGTTTATTTATAATCTTTCCATTACTATACAAGCTTGCAGGATAGGTTCCACACGGTATACCAATATTAGGTCCTATGCCTAGTCTGATGTGTTTTTAAAAATTTATGTCTGTCCATTGTCTTTTTATACTTTATAAATAAAAAACCCCTAAACAAACTTACCTTTTTGTAGTTTAATATTGTTGTGCCTTCAAAGTCCCATCCCTAGACTCTATATATCCACTACTATAATGTTGGGGACTCTGGCACAAATTTTTATCTAGTACCTGCAGAGTCACCCTGCATTTTTAGGTACTATATTACTAGGCCCTTCGTTTGACAAACTGTCAAACCATCAAATGGCTGATGTCATAACTGATCACATGTGCAGCACCATGGCAGTTGCAGTTTAAACAGAAGCAGTGTCCTTGGTTGTAAAAGGATAGGAGGGTTTAATTCCACTTTAGGGCTGTCAGCAGATCGGCCTCTACAAACTCAGCAGTGCCTAAAAGGAGAGCAAATGAGCATGTGCAGAGCAGGGTGAAACAGTATTACTGCATTTTAAACAGTATAGACATTTTTTATGTTTTATATAGCTATACCTACAAAATGGGCCAGCCTGAAGTGATCTAGCAGGACTTCATCTTCTGACTAAGTTCCACTTTAATTTTCTGACCAATAAAATGAATCAACTCCCAAGCACTTACATAAGCACCTAAATGAGTTACACACGTGTTACAAGCGTCAGGCATTTTTTCCTACCAAAACACTGCTGGCAGGAGGAAAGGCTTCTAGGCTTCTAGGACAGTTTGCAAAATGTCCTGTGTGCATTAGGCCAAAAGAATGTTGCAACAATGTGAAGAGAAGACCAGGTTGCAACCTTACAAACTTCAAAATAATAAATAACTGATGCTGAATGGTCCAGGACACTCCTAGAGGAATGGGCCTTAACCTGGAAAGGAGGAATTTTGCCCTTGATCTCACAGGCCTGAGAAATGAATGGTCGCTTCTAAATCCACCTGAAAATAGTGGAATTAGAAGCAGCCTCACCCCCCCCGTCAAGATCCTTCAGGCAGAAGAAACAGGAAATAAGACTGCTGAAACGAAGCAGTAGACTAAAGCAGTAGATAAAATGCAAGCATGCACAGTAGGGAACCAGGCTGTGAAGCCGCAAGGCTTCACTTCCCGATTCCCTTACTGAAGATGCCGGCGCCTGCACCGGGAGCCGAGGGACAGATCGGCTTCGGGTGAGGACATTGCGGGCGCCCTGGACAGGTAAGTGTCCTAATATTAAAAGTCAGCAGCTGCAGTATTTGTAGCTGCTGACTTTAATTTTTTTTTTTTTTTTTCGGCGCAACTCCGCTTTAAGGTCTCAAAGAAGTTTATGTGCATCTTCAGAGGAGATGGCAGCAACATGCACCAGTTCTTCTTACCTCCCTTTGAATCAAACTCTTTAGAGGGGAATGTGGCAATGTTGAGAAGTCATGTGATCGCTCGTACAACAGAAGACCACTTTGAAAAGCGTTTAATATGGTGAGAACTCGGCCTCATCTTTGACTTCAGAGATGGAGTGTAGAATGTAGAATCGGTGTGAATGGTCATCATTCAAGAAATCAGGTGGGGGTGACCATATGAAACGTCTAGAAATGCAGCAGCTAGTACTGCACGGGTGCAGCGATTGAGGTCCATAGACACATAATGCTATTGATCGGGATTGGAGAACGATGCGTTGTACTCTGACATAAACAGAATTGTTTTGTTTGGTTGTGCATGTATCCCAATGCTATCCTCCTGTAGGAGTATAAGTGAAGAAGCCATTTTAAATTCTATGTTTTATAAGCTCAGCACTTTCAACAGCCAATATGGCTGGACAAAATTCAAGCTTTGCAATGGCATGTACTGGTTTCGAGGTCAGCTTGGCCTTACCGAGTAGAAAACCCACAACTTTGTGGTAGGCTACTGCAGATATTGCTTCAATGGAACCAGGGAAAACATGGATCTCTCTCTCCTGGTTGCGTTAGTTGGGAATGCAGAAATGTAAAAGTGCGGTATCTGAGATTGTCCTAATGGTTCCAGGGACTATTTCTGTGATTCCCATCTTTGTTGTTTCTCTCTGGGTAATGTGGTGTCCCAATCTATGTTTTTAGAAGTAAGATGTCTTACAAATATTTTACCTTAAACAGTAAAGGGTGTTCTGAAACCCAGAGGATTGTAAATGCTGTTCACAGCAGACAAGCTCCTTGTTTTGTAAAGGGCTTGTCACAAGTTGATACTCGAAACATGAATGTGTCTTGTTTTACATGCCAAAGCAATCCAAAGCTATGTTGCATAAGGGAAAGATTTGTTCCCCCACTCAAATCTCTTTACACCAACACCATGGTCGTCAGAAGGAAAGGCTTTCATTACCCTGTCACTGTTAGAGATAATTTTGTGAAACCTGAGGTTGGCAGTGGCAAGCATATACCAAGTTCTTGAGAAAATCAATTGCTTCTTCTTCTGTAAGCAGAGATTTAAGCCCATTGTCTACGCAAAAAATCATCTTCGACAAATCCGGGCAGCCATCCCTATCAGGAGAACACATGGCTATAGCCGCTGGCAATAATTGCATGAAAAATCCAACATGTTGGCTTTACCCAAGTTTATTGATCAACTTGGGTACAACAGCTTGACCATACATGATTCGAATCTCAGCCAGTCCCTGCTGCACTGAGCAGAGATTTAAACAGTCTACAGTCCCCCCCACCTCTGGCCAAATGCAGTACTGCACACCTCGGAGGTTTGAATCCTGCTCGTCTTGCGAGACGACGCTCGCAACCCGAGTGAGGATTAAAAAAAAAACAAAAAAAAAAAAAACACAACAGCTCGTATCCAAGGTTTTACTATACAAGCAAAAACCAGAATGGCATGTGGTAATGCAGGAAGCTTCTACTGGATACATGTATAATGCACATATTGACTTGTATAACAGTCCCAATAGGCAATCACAGTAGTATTGGTATTGCAGGAGGTTGTGCTGTGTTCAGCTTGCAGGTACGTACAGGCTTGTATGACAATGGCTACACGGTCCTAAGCTGCTGTATATCCAGGATCCAAATCACATCCCACAGCATATTCCAGAGCAATAGAAGATGAGAGAGCTTAATTTACAATCTCAGTAGATACCCTGTTTCCCCGAAAATAAGACCTAGCGAGATTGTCGGTGATGGCTGCAATATAAGCCCTACCCCCCAAATAAGCCCTAGTTAAAGTCCTTGTAGGTCTTATTTTCGAGGAAACAGGGTAGGGCTTATTTGGGGGGTAGGGCTTATATTGCAGCCATCACCGACGATCACGCTAGGTCTTATTTTCTGGGAAACAGGGAAGTATACAGTGCGGAGCATCCACCTGGAGGCCGACCATTGCCTTCTTGGTCCAAGACCACCCTCAACAACTTCCACTACATCCTCTCCCCGAGGAACTTCCTCTGATGCCTCATCCTCCCACTATAGAGGGGGAGAGCAAGGAGAACACACGTTTGCATCCTAGGCTAGTGAGAACCCTAAGAGCTAATCTCACGGTCCAGAAATACCTTCATAGAATTCCATCCTTCAGAGCTAATCTGACCCATAAGGGAGACATTACAGATTGAACTTTGCAGGGGAACCTCCCTACTCGATGCATCCCTACTCTGCATGTGAGAACCATGGCTTGCTGAGGGCTGGTAGGCCTGTAACCACAGCCATTTTGCTGATAGGAGTGTTGGCATATGCCAAAACACTTACCATATTTTTTGCTCCATAAGACGCACCTGACCATAAGACGCACCTGACCATAATAAGACGCACCTAGGTTTTAGAGGAGGAAAACAACAAAAAAAAAATATTCTGATGGTGTACTAAAATATTTTCCAGTGCCCATGAAATGCAGCCTGACCATTGCCAAAGAAATGCAGAGTGACCATTGCCAAAGAAATGCAGAGTGACCATTGCCGTGGAAAATGCAGAGTGACCGTTGCCACAGAAAAAGCAGAGTGACCGTTGCCACAGAAAAAGCAGAGTGAACGTTGCCACAGAAAAAGCAGAGTGAACGTTGCCATAGAAAATGCAGAGTGAACGTTGCCATAGAAAATGCAGAGTGAACGTTGCCATAGAAAATGCAGAGTGAACGTTGCCATAGAAAATGCAGAGTGAACGTTGCCATAGAAAATGCAGAGTGAACGTTGCCATAGAAAATGCAGAGTGAACGTTGCCATAGAAAATGCAGAGTGAACGTTGCCATAGAAAATGCAGAGTGAACGTTGCCATAGAAATGCAGAGTGAACATTGCCACAAATGCAGTCTTACCTGGTGTTATCCCTTCCACCTAACAGAAGACAGAGCAGCCCGAGCGGCCGAATGCTCAGTTTTCTGTCTCAGGAACCAGCCGGAAGATCGCCCAGCGCCCACGGGGGTTTGGAAGTCTGTGCCCTGCCTCTCTTCCGGTGGTGATGGCGGGAAGCGATGTGAGCGGTGACAGGGGGCGGTGCCTGTCATATATTCGCACCATAAGTCGCAGGGACATTTTCCCTCATATTTCTGGGGGAAAAAAGTGCGTCTTATAGTCTGAAAAATACGGTAAGTGACAGCACCGCCAAAAAACGTGCTCCCGTACTTGCTGTGCCTTGACGAACAGAAGTCAGCTTGGTTGACCTTCCAATTCATCCAAAAAGTGTTCAGTAGAGTTGAGGTCAGGGCTCTGTGCAGGACACTCTAGTTATTCCACACCAAAGTCATCAAATCATGTCTTTATGCAGTTAACATTATGCACAGGGGCACAGTCATGCAAGAACAGAAAAGAGCCTTTCCAAACTAAACGCAATCATTTTGAGTGATGGACATATAGGTGAGGTAGGTCAGGAGTTCACAAAGTTTTGACCACATAGTACATTTTAAAATGACAATGATGTGCTTTAACCTACGATTTAAGAAAGGAATTAAAATCACAAATCCACTGAACATTCAGTCTTAGTCAATAATTGAAGAAAGGAGATTTAATGTTGTAACCGATAGTAACAAATGAGAATTCATATTTTACCAGCCTTCAGCACATAAATTGCTGATTGGATGCCGTGGGTAGCTAGGCTTGAAGAGGGCCTGTACTGTGTAAGTTATGCCCAAAAAAAGCAAATGACTAGTTACCAATATGGTTGATAGCTTCCCTGCAGCTGATTATAGACTTACCATGCTTTGTTCTGCACAGTGTCTGTGCGGAGGTGGCCATCTTGGAACAAGCAGTGCTTTGTTACTTCATACTAGCGCTGCCCCCCCCCCCCAATGACTGGTGGGGAAATTAAAAAAAAAAAAAAAACCAACACAGCAGGAGAAGTGGAGGAAGCACAGATCCACAGAGTAAATAAATCACCAAATTTTCTAAATCTGCTGAGATTAGCAGTCAGAGGCAGCAGTGCAGTAGCTAATCTTACACTGAAGATATACAGCTATGGAGCTCAAGGCACAGAAGAGGAATTCAAAACAAAGAAGGTAATCGTTTCTGGGTACTGCATATGCGCATTTACCATTTCTAGAGGTTTCCGATAACTCAAATCTTCTTTTCTTGTTCAGGTCCACTTTAAGAATAAGCATCTACAACGACCAAACATAAACCTATCCAATTCTTGGGACACTAAACTATATACTGTATGCCAGCAATGAAAAATTATGAAACTGGAAGAAGTTGTCACAAATTATCCTTTCTGGCAGTTTCACTGATGAGCCCTCATGCTGCCGCTTCTCACTTGTAGATATGCTCTCACATATTGTACTTTATGCTTATGTGCATTTTTTTTTTCAAAAAGATATGGTTATGGATGACAGACTTGGCAAGTTACTGTAGAACATCTACGGTATATATTATAATAGAGTTGGCTTGGAATTTGCATAAACGAATTACCATATCCTGGGAATTTGCAGTGATACAAACCAAAGTCCTCCAGACAGTGAGCCCAAACAGCTGCAACATTGAATCCAAGGGTATAGAATGGACCAGATACCCAAACCCATGGTCATTCACTGCATGTTTGTGTTTCCACCAATACTGATAAAGTTATACTTAAAGTATAAAGTAGAACTGAACTATGGGATAGGAAGTGAAGGGAAATCTTCGAAATGGGACAAAGATGGTGAATAAAAAACATGACAGGAGCCATTACCCTTCCTTGCTCTATCCAAAATGAATAAAAAAGGTTTTGCCTATAGTTGCACTTTAAAGTATTTATAAAGCCACTTTGTAAAATACATGCAATCCCCTCTGTAAGAAAACATCCTATGCTCCAGTGTATGTTTTTTGTAAAAAATATACCCATTAGTACCTTATTTCATAGCGCCACTCAGCGCTTGTATGACTCCTTGATGCTCCAGATCAGACAGCTACATCGGGAGGGGCCGGGAATCTCCCGCTGATGTCAGTCGGGAGGAGAGGAGGAGATAACTGAGACATCAGCTAGGGAGGGGAAGAGAAGGGGAGGAGAGCAGCGAGGAGTCACGCAAGCGCCAAGCTGCGCTCTGAAAAAATGTAGTAATGGCATATTTTTTACAAAGAACATACACTGGGAGCATAGGACATTTTCTAACAGAGGAGACTGTGTGTACTTTACACAGTTATTTCAGCAGCAGGAGGGGAGGGGTGGGCACTAGTAAGAGCTGACAGGCAGGTGGGGGGGGGGGGGGGTGAGAACAGGAGAGCTGCGGATGACGGAGGCATGTAAACGGGTCACAGTGTCAGGACTCAGCAGCCATGATAAATCGCGGTCAGTTTACAGGAGGGAGGGCAGAACCAGGCAGGATCAGCCAGGTATTTCAGGTGATACGGGGGCCAAATTACACAGCACAAGCAACGTGCTGTATAACATGCTTTAAAGTGACAGAATCTAATTTTTTTTTTCTAGAGTACAAACGTTTTAAATGGTCGGATATAGGAATATCTGGCTGGAAACAAGCATCAGAACCAGACTGTACAATCGCCTTTAAATTTACCAACAGCTAAGTATTTGAGTGCCTACCTGACTGCATATAATTTGAACAGAATGTTTAGGCAACACTACTACTGGCAAAAGATTACAATATAGCAATAGGTTATGTATCCAGTTTGGTGTAGCTGGCTCTACAATATTAGGCTAGATCTGTACTATATTACATTGGTTCTGGGTGTGCATTTGACGGTTGGGCCATAATGGAATGATTTCCATGGCTCCTCCTAGTGACCTAAAGTTAGCAACCACCCTCTCTATTTTTGGAATAAATGATGGGAAGTCTTGTAAAAACATTCTACTCTAAGAAGGCTCTACTGTGCTATGAACGAATCCAGTTCATTAATTCACCAAATCCAAGCTGTGGCTTCATAAAAGGTAACAAAAACCTGTTAAAGCAGAACTCCACCCATATGCGGAAGTTCTGCTTTTCTGCCTCCTCCCCTCTCCTTGATCATATTTGAATTTATTATTTTTGGGGGTGAGGGACAGGTACCTAGTTTTGTCAGGCATTTAACCACTTCAATACTGGGCACCCCCTTCCTTTCACCCCCTTCCTGCCCAGGCCAATTTTCAGCTTTCAGCGCTGTCACACTTTTGCAGCGTACACACGATCTGGCATTCCGACAACAAAATCCTAGATTTCCGACGGATGTTGGCTCTTGCATACACACGGTCGCACAAATGTTGTCGGAAATTCCGAACGTCAAGAACGCGGTGACGTACAACACTTACGACGAGCCGAGAAAAATGAAGTTCAATAGCCAGTGCGGCTCTTCTGCTTGATTCAGAGTATGCGTGGAATTTTGTGTGTTGGCATTGTGTACACACGATCGGAATTTCCGACAATGGTTTTTGTTGTCGGAAAATTTGAGAACCAGCCCTCAAATTTTTGTTATTGGAAATTCCGACAACAAACGTCCGATGAAGCCTACACACGGTTGAAATTTCCGACAACAAGCTCACATCGAACATTTGTTGTTGGAAATTTCGACCGTGTGTACGCGGCATTTGAATGACAATTGCGTGGTCATGCGACGTTGTACCCAAATTAAATTTTGATCTTTTCTTTCCCCATAGAGCTTTCTTTTGGTGGTATTTGATCACCTCTGCGGTTTATTTTTTGCGCTATAAAAAAAAAAAAAAAGACAATTTTGGGGAAAAACAAAACAAAACACAACACATTTATTACTTTTTGCTATAATAAATATCCCAATTTTTTTTTTTTTTTTAAACAATTTTTTTCCTCAGTTTAGACCGATATATATTCTTCTACATATTTTTGGTAAAAAAACAAAAAACAAAAAAAATCGCAATAAGCGTATATTGGTTTGCGCAAAAGTTATAGCGTCTACAAAAAAGGGGATAGATTTGTCATTTTTATTTCTCTTTTTTTTTTTTTTTTTTACTACTAATGGCGGCGATCTGTGATTTTTATCGTGACTATGACATTGCGGCGGACAGATTGGACACTTTTGACACTATTTTGGGACCATTGACATTTATAAAGCGACCAGTGCTATAAAAATGCACAGATTACTGTATAAATGTGACTGGCAGGGAAGGGGTTAACACTAGGGGGCACTGAAGGGGTTAAATTTGTGTCCTAGGGAGTGATTCTAACTGTGTGGGGAGGGGACTGATGAGGGGAGGAGACCGATCGGTGTTCCTCTGTACAAGGAAGATACGATCAGTTCTCCTCTCCTCTGACAGGATGTGGATCTGTGTGTTTACACACACAGATCCACGTCCCTGCTCTGTGATGAGCAATCGCGGGTGCCCGGCGGACATAGCGGCTGCCGGGCACGCGCATCGGGTCCCCAGTGATGTGAGAAGCGCGCCTGCCCTCTTCACAATGCCGCCAGGCCGAGGACGTCATATGACGCCCGCCCGGAGGGACGAAGGGTTCCTGCTGCCATCTTTTTACTATACGGTGGTAGGGAACTGGTTAAAATTGAGCCCACCCGCCCAGTGAAGTGACTGGCCTCAGGTAATACAGAGATAAAACAAATCCGCCTACATAAGTTGTACCTGGTTATCTGCAGTCTTCTCTACATTTGTTCAAATTTCAAAATGTATACAGCTTGCCTGAGCTTCCATAAAGGCAGGGGGCAGAGAGCTGAAGTTACACTCTGCAGAGCACAGTGAGGGGAGCAGAGAGCTGATTTGAGGGAAGGGACACACACCCCTTCACACAGCAACAGAGATAAGGATGTCAATCACAGGTTGTGTGTGCTGGAGCTCCCTCTCCATCACCTTTTTTATTTTGGTGTCCAGAAGTGACTCATGCGGATAGCAAAGGAACGAGGCAGCAGAGAGAAATGACACTTATGCCTCGTTTCCACCGAGCGGATCGGTTCAGGTCGGATCGGTTTGGAAGGCCTAGAATGGTCCGGCCTATTCAGGCGAGCGTTTCCACTGCAAGTCGGACCAACAGGGGCCATACGTGGGTTTAGAAAAAATGCCGTCATGGCGTCACACGTCCACCAATCAGTGTAATGTATCGCAGCTCCGCCCTAACTGAACCGGTCCATTTTCTATGACCCCACATCTGAAGCAGGACCCTGAATGGAACGGTTCGGTTGTATGGGCCGCTTTCATAATGGAAACACCCAAAATAGCGTACCGAACCGATCCGCTCAGTGGAAACGAGGCATAAGTGCTCTGGACTGAGACAAGTATTCAGTATAAAGGGATATGCTTTCTTCATACTTCATGTCTGAGGTGTACAACCACTTTAAGGGCTCGTTCATAGCAGTGGCAGAGTAATACTGCAACTGCCGCTGTGTGCTGTGAAGGAAGCAGTGTCCATATGTCAAATGATACATCGCACGGTTTACTTTGCTCCCCCCCCCCCCCCCCACTTCAATCAAATGTCAGAAAGTGGCATTTAATTTATCTTTATTCACCACAACGAGTTGTGGATGTGGTGTACTGCTTCACAACATCCAGGGTTGAAGAAAAATAGTAGTCCATGTCCTACTTATTTCAGTGAACTCCACCTTGCCAATGCACTGGCACAGTGTTGGGCAATCAGGGGTTCCCTGAGTGGGAATACTTCCGTATTCCCTTTATCACTACCTATTCTGTGCAGCACAACAATATAAAAAACTTGATCCGCAAACATTGGTATATTTTGGAAAATGACCCTGTCCTTAAATCCATCTTACCAGCCAAACCGCAGGTGGTATTCAGAGGGGCATCGAGTCTAAAGGACAGACTGGCCCCCAATGTTTTGGAACCCCCGGTAAAGAAATCTTGTTTCTTTGGTAATCTGACAGGATATTACAAATGCGGTAGATGTCGAGTGTGCTCTATCAATAGAGGTACACAAAGACGCACCCAAAGGTTTACTGCCCATAGTACACAAATGGAACACGATATTGAGCCATTTATCACATGCTCGACGGAGGGGGTCGTCTACCTGCTCCAGTGCCCTTGCAGGTTACAATATGTGGGCAGGACTAGGCGACCCCTCTCCGTCAGACTAAATGAACATATCACCAATATCAAAAACGGATTCCCAAAACATTGTTTCTAAGCATTATTTAAATACGCATAACAAACATCCTTCTAATACTATTTTCTTGGGGATTGACAAATATCGGCCACATTGGAGGGGTAGCTCTCTCGTCAGGAGTATCTCCAGACTTGAGATGCTATGGATCCACAAAATTAAATGTTATACCCCATATGGACTCAATGTGGATATTGATACAAATGCCTTTATAGACCATTCTTGAGGGTATTTTCTATCTGGGGTAAGTGGGAGGAGTCTAAGCCCATACCCATTAGGGGTCCGTTCTTTAGTGTACCTGTATAAAATAAATGAAGGGATTTGAATTTTGTTTCCCCCTTCCTCAGGAAAAATATTATTTTAGCTGTGCGTGTTAATTGATGTTATTGGTTTAACAGAATTGATCCAACCATTTTGGCAGATGGCATACATTAGATTTGGGTGTATGACTCATGTATTTGTCTAAACTAAACTTGTTGTGGACCATAGGAAATCATCTTTTGTCTTGTCACAATGTAGCGATGGCTCTCTTTAAAGATTACCAACATTTTTAGTTATTAACAATTAATTTTTCCCTTGAAGAGGGTTTGTTATCAGTGTCCTCTTACCTGGGATAAGTTACATGACTTTACTGACTCCTATGAGAACCCTTTAAATGTGATTTTTATACCTCCACCTAATGGTGGACTTAGCGAGTTGCTTGCAAAGAAATTTTTATATATTATTTTTTATTAGTTTTTTTATTAATGTTTAGTATGTATATTTTTAGTCTGTTCCTCTTAATATTTCATATATATATATATATATATATATATATATATATATATATATATATATATATATATATATATATATATATATATATATATATATATATATATATATATATATACACATACACATATACACATACACATATATACACACACACAATTTATATCAATTTTTAATTTTTATATTTCAAAATCATACTAATTATACGAGTAACTTGAAATAGGTTATTTATAATCATGGGATACCACGGGGCCTAACTCGATTGATGCCAAGTGGAGGTTAAATAATTTTTGTGTGAGATTTCGCTTAAGGCGTTTTTTTAGATTTACCCACGCTTTTATTGTTCACTATTAGTCTGATTTGCCGTTAGATCTGTTCTTCCATTGTCCAATATGGCGGAATTGGACTCGTTCCATGTGCCTAGATGGAGCGCTAGATGATTTCCTAGTCCGGATTCACATCGAGGCTTGGTTTCTGTTATTATTTATACGCGACACGTCAGTGCGTCGCCCGTGCCCCAGACGACGTCATTGTGACGAAACGCGCTTCGGGAGGAGCTGACGTCTCGCGTGTTCCGTCTGTTGGACGGGTGATCGCTGTAGCCGGCCGGCTCATGCTATTTTATGCTTGTATTCCCTTATACAATGTAAGTGTGTTTTTTACTATTTTAATGAATAAATTAGTTATCTGGATTACGCTATGTCGATTCCCTCTTTTTTCTTGGGGAACCCCTGAGTGACATTTGTTCCGGTACCTGGAGGTGTATGTGAAAGGTTTTTGCTGTGACTGATCCCTCTATGCGGTTTGGTGGACCATCGCCTTCCAATCATCCCTTCTGTTCAAAGGCCCCGACCGGGTCAAGGTCACAAGCCTATTTGAGCTTGCCTTGTGGTAAGCATATAACTTTACTGGTGTTATCACAGTGGTGCGGTGGAGGAATCATTTGTCTACCCAGCAACATCACTTTGGAGATATCAATATAGGTCTTCAGACTTTTTCACCTGCATCTAGATGGACTTGATTGATGCCCATTTAGAGCTGTTTCTTTTATATAATTTTTATTAAACTCAATTTAGTTTATGGGCTGTTTTCACATATATGCACCTGTATATGTCATTAATATTGCCACTTTGTATGCTATTGCTGGTGTACACTTTGTTTATTTAGCGCTGCTACTTATTGTTATTTGTCTTATTAGGTGTGTATCTCACTTATAGCAGCGGCTTCTTGGGTGTAGGTTTCTTTTTTCTAAACAAACACTATTAATTGGTCATTTTTTCACAGCACGGTATTTACTGTTTATTTTTATGACAGTGTTGGGCAATGCTGCCAAGTCCAACGCATATGGTGCCAATGGGCTCCAATTCCTGAACTGATCGCTAAGCACCAGCCTAAATCCATGGTCACATGACTCATTGGGGGGGGGGGGGGGGGGGGGGGGGGAGATTTAGTAAAACTGGTGCAGCTGTGCATAGTAACCAATCAGCTTCTAGGTTTTATTGTCAAAGCTTAACTGAACAAGCTGAAGTTAGAAGCCGATTGGTTACCATGCACATCTGCACCAGATTCTGTGTGCACCAGTTTTAGTAAATCTCCCCCATTGGGCATTGGGTCCTGAGTCTTCTAACTTCCTCTACTGCAGAGAAGGGGGGACCTTTTTTGGATATCCAAGTCAATGCCTGGGTGACACTTTCCAATAGCTGTCCAGCAGAGGGGACCTCTTATGCTGCGTACACACGGTCCGACTTTCCAACGTAAAATGTGCGATCAGAGCTTGTTGTCGGAAATTCTAATCGTGTGTAGGCTCCATCGGAATTTCCGTTGCACAAAATTTGAGATCTGGTTCTCAAATTTCCCGACAACAAAATCGGTTCGCGTAAATTCCGATCGTGTGTACACAATTCCGACGCACAAAGTGCCACGCATGCTCAGAATCAAGCAGAAGAGCCGCACTGGCTACTGAACTTCATTTTTCTCGGCTCGTCGTAAGTGTTGTACGTCACCGCGTTCTTGACGTTCGGAATTTCCGACAAGATTTGCGTGGCCGTGTGTATGCAAGACAAGTTTGAGCCAACATCCGTCGGAAAAAATCCATGGATTTTGTTGTCGGAATGTCCGATCGTGTGTATGGGGCATTGGAATCCAGAAAGCTGCAGTAGCAGGAGGACATTATTAACCACTTCAGCCCCGCTCACTGTATATATACGTCATTTTTTTGAAGATGGATATCTCGGTAACGGCAGCAGCTGCTGCCACAACCGAGATATCCATCTTTTCAGTGAGCGATTCTGTACACGATAATGGTGGTCTCTGCGGCGGGTTCGCCGCGAGATCACCGTTATCGGCGGCGGGAGAGGTGCCACCCCCCCTCCCGCCGCTCTCCCGCACCCTCCGCCGCTTACCGGAGCCGTCGGTAGCGGCGGAGGCGATCGGGTCCTTTCCCTGCTGAGGTATGGAGACAAGTGAGGCCAAGATGGCCCCCACCCGTCTCCATACCATGTGACGGCCGGAGCGACGTCATTCGACGGCTCCGCCCACTCTCTTAAAAAGGCACAAATTTTTTTTGTGTCATTTTTTTAAACGACTTTTTTTTTTTTTTTTTTTTTGCATTTTAGTGTAAATATGAGATCTGAGGACTTTTTGACCCCAGATCTCATATTTAAGAGGACCTGTCATGCTTTTTTCTATTACAAGGGATGTTTACATTCCTTGTAATAGGAATAAAAGTGATCCAAATTTTTTTTTTTTTTAAAAAACAGTGAAAAAATAAATAAAATAAATAATAAAAAAAAAAAAAAAAAATTTTTTTAAAGCGCCCTGTCCAGACGAGCTCGCACGCAGAAGTGAACGCATACGTGAGTAGCGCCCGCATATGAAAACGGTGGTCAAACCACACATGTGAGGTATCGCCGCGACCGGTAGAGTGAGAGCAATAATTCTAGCCCTAGACCTCCTCTGTAACGCAAAACATGCAATCTGTAGAATTTTTTAAACGTCGCCTATGAAGATTTTTAAGGGTAAAAGTTTGACGCTATTCCACGAGCGGGCGCAATTTTGAAGCGTGACATGTTGGGTATCAATTTACTTGGCGTAACATATTTCACAATATAAAAAAAAATTGGGCTAACTTTACTGTTGTCTTATTTTTTTTTTCAAAAAAGTGAATTTTTTCCAAAAAAAGTGCGCTTAGAAGACCGCTGCGCAAATACGGTGCAAAAAAAAGTATTGCAATGACTGCTATTGTATTCTCTAGGATGTTAGAAAAAAAAACAATATATAATGTTTGGGGGTTCTAAGTAATTTTCTAGCAAAAAAACCTGTTTTAAACTTGTAAACACCTAAAATCCAAAACGAGGCTGGTCTTTAAGTGGTTAAGTAGCAATAAGTCAGCTTAGGCACTTACTGCAGCACTGGATACAGCGTGCCAACAACAGATGGTGAGGTTATAAGAGTACAGAAAATGTTTCAACTGTTTTTTCGTTTTTTTGTGATGACTAATGAATGGCTGGAGAAGGGGGCTGAGAGGGACAGTATCAAACCAAAAGTAAAAAAAAAAAAAAATCATTATCTTATATAAAATTTAGCAGATTGGTTAGGTTATGAGCTCCCCGATACAGTGGAGACCCACATAGCTTAGTGTCGCAGACTTCCTTAAATTCTGATTTAGAGGCCCCCATGTCCAATCTCCCAAAGAGTAATCTATACTTACCCTGGCACGTTTAGTATGGCGAGAAAGTAAAAAATTGGATTCCTATACTGATGTGCCCTTGGAAGTGCCATTATGGAACAATCCTACGTTTCCCCATTTGTTGAATTTGGAAAACTCCTCCCTTTGTCAGCGTCAAGGCCTAGGAACTTTAGCTGATGTTTATAGTAACAAGGTTTTGCATTCCTATGAGCATTTATAAAGGATAGATCAGTTATCTCATACGTTTTTTTTTATAGATAGTTACAGTTCCAGCATACTCTTCAGGTGCAGTTTGGATGACACAACCTTTGGTTCCTGAACGATCCTCTGATCTGGGTTTTGAGGTGCCAAGGATCTAAAGGCCTTCTCATTATTCCGCATTATACGCCCACCTACTATATACGCTAAGCTCCATAAGCTGCCTTTGGTGGTCCACATAAAATGTCAATCTTTAATACAAAATCTTTCAGATGAGGATTAGGAGGAGGCTAGGTCATGCCATCTAACAGTGTCCCCTGCAGTTAACACAGCTTAATATTTTCCACCAAGCCTACCTCACGCCCATCAGATTACCTGCCATGCATCATATCCCTGATTCTACTGGCACTAGGTGGGCCCCAATCAGGGGCTGACTTTTCATTTGGCTTTGTCCACTAATAGTTAGCTGTTGTAAACATATTCTGGACCTATTCTCTGCAGTGATGCAAACTCCTGTTCCATTTACCCCTGAGGTTTACCTATTGGGTCTTTTGGATGAAGAGCAATGGCCATGTTACACTAGAACACTACTGAGGGAGCTTGCGAGCTTTAATGTGCTTAAAGTGGTTGTCCAAAGATTTACAAATGCACTAGTATACCTAGTGAAGGGACTATCCTTAGGTGATACACAGAGAATAAGTAAATCCTCCTACATAAGTTGTATCTGTCTATCTGCAACCCTCTCTTCTCTACATCCATTCAAAGTGCTGAATTTATAAGCTTGTCTGAAAGTTCAGAAAAAAGGGGGCAGAGAGCTGAAGTTATTTTGCAGAGCTCAGTAAAGCGAACAGAGTTAATTGGAGGGAAGGAACACGACGACCCCTTCACACAGCACACTAGAACAGAGCTGAGCCCATCAATTTGCTGGAGATTCCTCCATGGTCACCATTTTTACCTTGGTGTCAGGAAAACTTGTCAAAAGTGACTCATGCTTGATAGCAGAGGAATGAAGCAGCAGACAGAAATGACATTTAGTGCTTTTAATTGAGACAAGAACACACTATAGAGGGTATTGCTTTGTTCATATTTCATGTCTCAGGTTTACAACCACTAAGTGGTTACAGCCCACCCACCTCAATCCATCAGTGGTTAAGTGCAAATAACCAGGTACTGCCCTCTGAGAAAGTTTATGAAAACAGAGGTAGTCCTCGTAAATATATTAAAGCTATAGGATGTGTGCTGTGCTTCTTGCCTAACCTTAACTTCCTCTTGAGAAAGTGTACCTTTGTGTTGCACCCACACTCCTTGCTACTTGAGATGTGAATTGCAAGATAGTCATATATGTTGGTTAAAATAAACTTAGGGAAACATTTGTTAAATGGTTTGTTAGACAACATTGTTTATGGCACATAGAACTTTTTTGTACTGAGTGAATTTTTGTATGTCATCTGACACGACCCCATGTTTTTATGTCACTCTTTTGTACCGGCCCTTTTTGCAATAAACAGTTTTTAAAAATTACATTTGAAAACATAAGTATGATACAGAGAAGAGGAATTCTGCCAAGGTGAGGTCAATGATATAAAGAAGAAAAAAAAATGAAAATCACAATTCATTCACTACCAGGATTACAGAAAATCCAACATTTAAAAAGCTCTATTAACAGATCAGGACTCCTGCTAAATGCTGGGGATAATCCAGAATTACATAACAACTGCTAACCCTCTGACAGATTAAACATAACAATATTTCCAGCTTGCTGTTCCTCCAGCCCTGCCTGGAGAAAGGATTGTTTAAACCACAGGAGCGCCTGCAACTGCAGATGGGACTGCACAAGCAATTTGTGGTGGTCCCACTCAGGGGTGGACAAACCAAAAGAGGAAATTCCATCCTAAACTTGGCCATATTCAAACATAACAGTGCTTAAATGGCAGTTAATATCTAAGAAAATAAAGCTGGAAACCTCATTTAGAGCATGTGATTACAAATTTTAAATGTTTTTGCATGTTTTGAGGTTCATATTACCATGCTGGAGCGAGAGTATGCTATGAGCAAATATTGCTGCCTTGTGTGTAATTACAAACTATACAAAAGTTGAATAGAGCAGAGAGGGGCAAGAACCTGTGTTGGTATTTTACTGCTGTCTGGGGCTCCGTTAGAGAGATTTCCCCTCACTTCCTGTCCTACTGACAACAGTTTTATCAGACAAGAATAAGGGATCATCTGCAACAGAGAGAATTAAAATAAAACATTGTCACCAGGACAGGAAATTGGGCTCTCTTAAGGAGCTTACGATAGCAGTAAGACCTGCCAGGGGTTCAAAACCTTTTGAGCTCTATCCAAAAACGAAGATAAAAAAAAAAAAAAAATATGGCTGGACGTACACTTTAAACCATTACCTTCATAATACTTACCATGTCTCCCTATATTTGATCCTATATTTCTTACAAAGATATACTGGTCAATGAATCTTCAGGAGGGGTCCAATGCCTGCTTCCACCCACTGGCCGCTATGGCTCCACTGTATCCTATGCTGTAGAGTGGATGGTGAGCAATGTAGCGCCAAGTGAGTAAAATCACAGTGTGCATGGGGAATGGAGGCATCGGACATACCTGTAAAAGTCAAATGCTAAACATTCTTTGGCTGGTGTCGTTCTGCAACACAGCCCAGTTCGAAGCCATGGGCACTAGTGCAGGTAAATACCACAACACACTAATAATTTTCAAATTATATGTTTATCATTTTAGACTTTTGATTCTCTTTAAAAAACAACCACACAAAAAAGGAAATCCTGGAAACATTAAAACTGAAGTATCTTACCCGCTGATATCGGGCGGAGGTGAGGGGGAATAAGATTCGACAGCTTGAGTCACCTCTTCAAATGGACCTTCATCCTGAGATATCGGGTGGTGCTCAAAGAACTTAGAGACAAACAGTAAACTGGAAGGCAAGACAAAATGGAGAGAATGAGACTTGCCCAACTTGTGTGGTGTTCAGAGGAATTCACAGCCTCACACGTACAAAAAAACACCAACAGCAGACATCGGGTCCATCTCAAATTTACACAGGCAACTACATGATCAGCCATAACATTATGAACACCCACTATAACCCATTGTGGACTCCACTAAACTTCTGAAGGTATGCTGTGGTACCTGGCACCAAGCTGTCAGCAGCATGTCCTTCAAGTTCTGTTAATTGCGAAGTGGGTCCTCCATGGATCCCAACTTGTTTTTACAGCACATCCCACAGATGCTTGTTTGGATTAAGATCTGGAGAATTTGGAGGCCAAGTCAACATCTCAAACTCACTGTTGGGTTCCTCAAACTACTCTGGAATTCATTCATCCTGGCCGCCTTCTCCCATTGCTCTGTGGTCCAATTTTGAGACTCATGTGCCTACTGTAGGCGCTTTTGACTGTGGACACCCTGACCAGCCTGTGCACACCCATACGCAACAAACTGCAATGCACGGTGTTTTGACACCTTGCTATAGAACCAGCATAAAGTTTTTCAGCAATTTGGGCTACAGTAGCTCTGCAATTTAAACTGACTACACGGAACAATCTTCGCTACCCATGTGCATCAGTAAACTTTGGCTGCCCATGACCTTGCCGCCAGCTGGCCAATTTTCATTCCTTGGAACACTTGGACTCCAACAGACCAGGAATATCCTACAAGTGGCAGTTTCCGAGTTGCTCTGACCCAGTCATCTAGCCATTATAAAATTATGCCTTTGTTATAGTTGCTCAAATCCATAAAGATAAGTTCACCCGCAGAAACAGGTTACATATTCCACCTGGTTTTAGGGTGAAACATGTAACTTGTTCCCAATCCCCACACTCCGTGACAGCAGGCTGGGGATCTTCTCCCCATACCTGCTGTTACCAATTGAAAAGAGTGCAACTGTGCAGGGCTCCGCCCACAAGGCCGTGTCACTCATTCACAGAGTCCTTTGCGGCTGTCGGCTTGTAGTTCTCAATGAACTACCATGGGCGCTGTTGACCGCTCTAGTGTTGAATTAAGTCTTCCAGTCTTTGCAAAACTGCCTGCCTGTACGGGGTACAGGCAGAAAGCTTACACTGACAGTCTGTAGGAGTCCTGACTGTGGGTGCAATGCTTTTCAGGCTCCTACAAAAAAAAGTAAATGCATATTTTTTTTTTTTGTTTACCTGTAAAACCAAAAAATATGTGCAATTATTTTTTTTGTGAACTTATCCTTTAAAGCTTATTTACGTTCAGATGCTGCCCAATATATACCATCCACTTTCAGATGCCATTGTAACAAGATAAATCAAAGGTATTCTTTTTACTTTTCAGTGGTCATAATATTATGGCTGATCTGTGTATATTAGACAGATATCCCAGGGCCCAATCAAATGTGGCTGTAAGCAAAACTGAACACTAAATACAGGCCACACTGGACACTTCAACAGCCAACAAGCAAAACAAAATAAGCCAATTAAGATTGTTTACAATGCTTATCACTTGCCATGCTCAAATGTGACACTTAAAATGTAGTATTTTGGTTTTAACAATTTATAGAGGACCTCTATGTAAATGTCATGCACTTCTGACAAGTTTTTATTGCTGTCAGAGTCCTCAGTGGGGAGATTCACCCCACTATTGGTCATGGTGATCGTGATGGGAAATCAAATATGCTTAAGCTGTCACGGAACAGGAAGTAAGGGTAAATCTTCCTATGGGGGCACCTGTTCTGATGACAGCTGTCTAAGACAAGATTTTTCCCTCACTTTAGGAAATTACCTCACTTCTTCCTGTGTCTGAGAATTTAAGTGAAAGGAAAATCTACCCTATATATAAGATATCAAATACTCACCTCTCCTGCCACCCAGACATCAATCTTAGCTGCAGTGAAGAGAAACTGACAGCTGAGGATCATGCAGAATCCCACCACTTTCTGGTCTCCCGCTGCAATCAGTTGTTTAGTCTGTCAGCCCCTATGCCACTACTATGTCCTGTAGTAACATAAGAATTGTCAGGAGAAACCTGAATGCACAGCAGGGGACCAGGCATCTGACACTCCTGGAAGTGTAGGATTCTACAGAACATTTAGGCTGTAGTTTCTCTTTACTATAGCAGTCAGTATCAGCAGCAGAAGAGGGGTGTATTCCATGACAGATTTGCAGGGGTCAGTGTTTTTGGAACATTAGTTTTAGTGATCCCCTTCAAATGTTCACTTCTCCTGCAGAAGAAAAATGGTTACTCGTGCTGGTGGTGGAGCCGACAAGACCAAACTGACAGCTTACAAACCCCGATGTATAAGGCCTGTTTCACATGGAGTTTGGCTTGTATAAGAGCAGGGTGAAAAGCAAGCTTATATGTAACTTTTAGCAAGCTTCAAGTAGCTTAGCTCATGCTTTGAAATGTTATAAACAGATCTCAACGGGAGTGCCGATTGCCATTTTAAAAACGAGCTTCTGGCAGGCTTCATCAGGCTTTTAACAAGCTTCAATTAGTGCTGAAGACTTATAGCAGCTTGTTTAAAGTGGCAATCAGCACTGCCATTGAGATCTGTGCTCAATATTTACAAACTGGAGCAGAAGGGCGCTTTAAAAGATTCAACAAGGCTTGCTGAAAGCTCTGAAAATGCTTTGTAAAAGATTTCTGCTCACACTGCTCTTATACAAGCTAAAGCCCATGTGGAACAGGCTTAAAAGTTTTTTGGACAGCAATGATCTTTAAAACGGGACAATGACAGGACACAATTATTTGCCAATGGGTGCTTACTCAAGTCTGTCGTAGTTGACGCACATAAGGGGCACCTCTGTGCTGCACCGCTGGTGAAATTTATAGCCACAGGTTTGGCAGCGAAAACCCTGGAATAACAGCTTCCGGCAAAAGTCACAGAACGCCAAAGTAAAGAACGTTTTTCGTACCTGGAAATGAGAGGAAAAAAAAAAAAAAATCAGGAGCACAAGTCAGATTTCCCTCACATTAATAGGACCACTTTACAGGACAGGCATCAAGCCATATGATGCCTTGCTGATGTATAGCGTGCCTGTATCCCCCACAGTCAGTTTAGCCACTCCCTGACCAGCCATGTTTCTCCTGCTGGGAACCACTTTGTGTGACATTGATATACTACCCACCTACTTACTATACAGACACTCTGTTATGAGCAAAAAGGATGTGAAGGGAGGCTGTGCGATCACATGACTGCCAAATTAAAAAAATAAAAATAAACAAAAAAAAAAAAGAAAAAAAAAGTGAATTAAAAGAAATACTATTTTCTGCATTACAGTCAGCATGTTCAAATACAACTTTTGATAACTATGTGCAGTTGTATTTTAAAATGTGTTCAGTAAGGTTTAGAAAATAAAAAAATGCACAGTATAAAAACTAAAAAACCCTGTAGGTAGTAGAATTCCCTCTTCTGCAGTTTACTGTAATACATACAAAATTATGTGTTGTGAGGGGCACGTTTTCCAGAACTTCTACGTGTAGCTCTTCCCCCGTAAGCCAGCTGATGTCTGTGTCCCAGCCTATTGGCTTCTTCTCCCTGTGAAAGAACAATCCTTGAATTACAAACACTGAACAAGAAAAGTAAAAAAAAAAAAAAAAAAAAAAAAAAAATTATATTAATATATATATATATATATATATATATATATATATATATATAAATAAAACATACTGTAAGATGTAATTTAAATAATCAATGAAAAAACTATAAAAAATATTGGAAGACCACCCCATCGCCCTTCTCCCCACCACACGGTTTAACATGGCTTGAGCGATAGAACGGGATCGGTCACCCAGCTGGGAAGAGTGTCTGCCGGCGCCAGACAGCTGGTGACAATGTCCAATGCATTACTGTCCCCAAGAACTTGC
This sequence comes from Lithobates septentrionalis, assembly GCA_037952835.1. Taxonomy (NCBI): domain Eukaryota; kingdom Metazoa; phylum Chordata; class Amphibia; order Anura; family Ranidae; genus Lithobates; species Lithobates septentrionalis. The sequence goes on from JBBDGP010002421.1 coordinate 109,451, forward strand.
AGGGTAGTCCTGTGCTGCTGCCATTATGCCTGTGTCACTAAATTGACTAGAAAAAGGTGCCCTGTAAATGCATTCAGCAGCAGAGAGCTCTCAGCTAAGTACTCTGGGCACAGAGAAGCCGAACCCGTCCCTACTAAACACCACCACTGCTGTTGTGTAGTGCTGCAGCACCCCCAAAGCTGGCCCAGTAAAGCTGCATCACCCACCATAGCACATTAAAGGCACAGCAAAGGGGACAACACTAAAGGCTTCCCAGGTACCTTAGAAAAAGTGCTGCCTGCAACATCCAGGCCTGTCTAGAAACATTAAATCTCGCCCCCAGTCCTCCAAGACAAGGGCAGGTACTGTCTCTCTAGGTCATAAGAGACCAATCCAGATAAAGCCATTTCCTACCCCTTCAGGGGTGTATGGAATAGGCAGGAAAAAAAAAAACAGGCAACCAGATAATCTTCAAAAAGCACAAAACTAGCACAAAACTGAGGCTTTGCAGTGCTGGGAGGGGTTTTGTCTGAATGGGGAAGTCTGCCTTATTTGGCCAGTGTCCATTCACCTGAAAATAGTAAAAATGTGCCACACCACTACCAAGTGGTTCAGATACAACTTTATTTGCATCGGGCTACTCTTTGGATTGTCCCCCTGACTTTTATTGGATTAAGGTTGCATCTAGGCTATCTTGGTTACATTACACTACAAATCAAGGAGATCCTCTGGGGTAGAGAAATCCTTAAAGGAAGGTCCCTGTAATAAAAGAGATCTTCTCCGCTGGCCTTTATTACTACCAGCACTGCAGCCCAAGTCAGTCTATTCAGTATTCAATACTCCCACTTGGAGTGATGGAGCCCTGCATCTCCTGCTGCACTCTGTAGTTCTTTACTCTGACCCTCTAAGTTACTACAGGACTCAGCAGTGACCAAGGGGTTGGCAGAAGGAACCACAGCATGCAGTGGGTGGACACAGGTACCTGACACTACCAGAAGTGTTAAAGCCTAAAGAGACTGAATGAAGCTGCAGTGCTGAAAGGTGAGGAAGATAGAAGACACTGTCTAGCCAGAGAGGCGTGCACAATACCCCTTTTACTGCAGGATCCATCCTTTAAGATTTTCATTTAGTTTGACAGATGAGACTTTGGAAAAATACAAATCGATAACATTCTTACCCATCCTGGACCCTGTAGACTGCACAGCATTCTGGGATTAGACCTCGCATCATTAGTGCTTTCTTTAAGCTATCTCGCACTGTCACACCACACCTAGCTGGTACCTGGGGGGCAAAGATACAACTGATGTTTTTCAGAGGACCATTATACATAATATTCATTGAGCAGTTCATATGGCAATGGTTAACCTTTTTTTTTTAGAGCATGCGTAAAAGGTAGGGTGGGGGGGTATATGTCCTGCATGCAATGACTTGATAATATTTAGGGAAATATAGGACATTAGCTTTGCATAATATGTAGATACAACCAATCACCATACATGAGAACGGATGGCAAAAAAATGTGCTAAAGTACACTTCTGGTTCTCTCAATATGAATATTGCAAAAAAAATGCCCTTTTCCTTGTAACTAAAATTAAGCAAGCATTTTTGATATGACAGGAAGGACAGCGGGTAAAATACAGAAACAACATTTCTACAGACTATAGAACCATAAATGTCTTTTAAAGCCATACATCAGTCAGTTTAAAAAATAAATAAAATGAATGTTTGTTTTTATTACAACCAGTACAATATTTTTAAATTTGACTTGATTTTATCCTATTGTAATCTCAAGTACAGCAGCACTTGAAATGGGAGAAGGGGTGGCACTTGGGGCCAAACAGGTATACTGCATTCATATGTGCCAAAAGGAGCAGAGAGATGACAGAATCATGTTGCTGCTTCTTCCCTATCCAATCTGTGGTTGGGCCCTACTGCAGTTAGGCAACACACTTAAGAAAAGTCAAGTCTTTAGGCTGGTTGTGCCATATGGTAGGTCTAAGTAAATCTCAGTACTAGAATCACAAAAAACAAACAAAACACACAAAAACACACAACACGCTTTTGGTGGGTAAGTCAGTTGCCATAAAAGTTTTCTTGAAAAATGTCACATGCTTAGAGGGAGCAGAAGACAAAGCTACACATTATACAGGGTAAATTAAAGGCCAAGTTCACTTTTGAAACATGTTGCATGTTCCACCCTTTTTCAGGGAGGAACATGTAGCATGTTCCAGCATCCGCAGCTCTCCCTCTGCTAGTCCCTGCGACAGCGGGCCAGGAATCATCTCCCCACATCTGCTGTCACGATTTGAAAGCAGCGCAGCCCTTTGGGAGAAGTTTCCTGTGAATAAATTCCTACAAGTACAGCCATTGTGGCTGAGGGCTTGTAGTTTCCAATGAGCTGCAAGGGCACTGGTGAGCAACCTTGTAGTCCACTGATATTTCTGCTCTCAGGCAGCTGTCTCCCCGTATGAGTTACAGGCATGCAGCTATGCTAAGAATCTGCAGGACATTGCACCCATGATCTGCTGATTGCGGGTGCAATGCTCTGAAGGCTCCTTAAAGAAAAATACCTGCAAAAAATGTGCATTTATTTTTTTTTTTTTAAAAAGTGAACTTATTCTCTACGTCCCAGTACAGACTACTTGGGGAAAAAAATGGTCCTATAGATGGTCCCAACTAAGCTATGCTTCTGAAATGCAGCTTCTCCTAGAAAAAGTATGGGTGGATCGAAATGCACTTCATCACTCATAGAAATGGAGACAGCCTCAAGTTCACAACTTGATAGTTCTGAGGCTTCATGGGAAGTGGACTAATAACAAAATTATTACCCATGCTGAATATATTTATATAGGCTGCCATTCATGCTGCCTGGTGGTTCTTGCTTGTTCAAGGAGTCAAGTATTAAAACAAGAAACTAAATAATACCAGAACTTTTGCACAGGTGTTGGTCAGGCCAGTAACTCAAAGTACTGAAGACACTGGATCAGTATGATAGGCAGTCAATGAACGCTTTCAGCAGGAGTGTAAGCAATGGCAGCCTAAGTATTTTTTCAGCAGAGAACCCCCTTTAAAAAGGTTGAATTCCAGACAAATACGATCTATATTTAATCCTGCTACCTCTCCCATTCTAAAAAGGAAAGATGTCTATATTTACCTATTCTGAAGGAGCTCTGTTCTGGTCACATGATCGTTCCAGTAGCCGAGGAGAGAAGAGATCACCGATAACGGTTGCAGAGCCTAGGCGATGATGTCATCCACAGGTTTACTATGGGGAATGCATTGTTGGCTGTCCCACCCTCTACTGGGAGTCAATCAGGTCACTGGATCGCAGCGCCCTCAGGAGGTGAACAGGTAAGTATAGCAATCTTTCCATTACAGGGTAGTTAGAATAGGCTTAGAATAGTGGTGGGAGCAGGTTTAAGTATAGTTAAATATTTGACTGGAATTCTACTTTAAGGCCAACTTCTCTTCTTGACTATAGATGTGAAAAGTTGACAGAAAATTACAATCAGATTTATGAACTGGGCTCATTTGCCCGATACACAACAGTAATGGTTTTTTTTAGCATTTCCCAAAAAGTGAAATGTCAGTTGCGGGTTGAGTTTTTTCCCCTCTCACCTAAGCAACCTCTAGCAAACTGGACATACTGTTACTTACCACAGTGCGCTGTTTGTTAGGTAGGAAGACTCTTACAATAGGTTTCTGTGGAGATTTGGGGTTAATACGGGAGAGGTCAGAGGGGTTCTGCAGGACGGACAAGGACGAGGGTACTAAAGACAGGGAGGATGGTACAGAAGATAGTGTCATTTCTGAGGACAGGGATGAAGACGAGTCTGTTCCATTTCCCATTGACTCCAGTAACTGCTGTTCCCTCTGCTGGAGGGCATCGAGTTTACTTGTGTATTCTTCGTAAGCCTGTGGGAAGAATATCAAACAAATTAATAATGCCACTGTACATTTGTAAGGGAAGACAGACAGACAGAAAAGTCAAAAGGAGCGAGATAGAGCGACAGACCCACCTAACAGAGAGGCTTGCATATCATAAAAACAGAGCACACAAGTAATGTGACCCAAATCCTGCAGACTGGTCTTAGATATCAAAAGAGCAAGCTCACAGGGCCCAATCCTGTGATGTCACATAATCAAGCTGGTAAAGATGGCATCCATCTAAATTTTCTACCTGCTGGAATAGACACCCAATGCAGATCAAGTGCTGTGCTTGCTTATTATCAAAACAGGATTTATATAGCACCAGGCACAGCAACAGTTTGCAAAGCACTTTACAAAGTAAAGGGAGTCAGCACAATTCAATAAGGTAAGAGTTTACAATCTGAAAAGGGGAGGGGGATTATAAGAGTTGGAGAAAGTTAAATTTCAGCGGTTAGGTAAAGGTGGGAAAGATTCCGGAAGATGGCGTTTAAGAATCGCCTAGAGGTGGACAAAGTAGGAAAGGACAAGGGAGATTAGGGTAGGGAGTTTGAGGATGGAAGAGGCTCTGGAGAAAAGCAGAACTGTGGATGGCCTTGTACTTTGCTAACATGTTGAATTTTATTTGTTGGGTGAGAGGAAGCCAGTGGAGGGATTGGCAGAGAGGGGCAGCGGGGAGACCAATTGGTTGGCAAGATGGATGAGTCTGGCAGACTAATTCATGAGACTGAAGGGGATAGCCTAATAAAGGGGAGGAGAGTGAAAGGAGACAAAGGAGAGTGAATTAGTACCTTTGTCAATGGTTGTCAATGGTTAAAAAGGAGCGAAGTTTGAAGATGTTGCAAAGGTCAAGGCAGAACAATTTGGACAGTGATTGGCTGTGGGGCCAAAAGGAGAGGTTAGAGTCCAGGATTACACTAACCACCCTGGCATTAAGAGAGGGATTGGATCGTTTTTTGACCTCAACGGAAAAATCTGGGAATACGGGGGAGAAAATATTAGGAGTTCTTTTTTGAAAAGATTAAAGTTTGAGGAAGAGGTGCGACATCCATACGGATAGGTTAGTAAATTAGTGATATTATTATACAGGATTTTTATAGTGCCAACAGTTTACGCAGTGCTTTTCAATATATTAGGGATCGACCAATATTGGTTTTTTTCGGTGCCTGATATGATACTGATATTTTGGCCACCTCTCCTGCCGATATTTTGTACATTTAAACTTGTCAAAATTAACACCAATTTTATGCACAAATCTGGTATAAACTGAACATGTTAATGTTTATTAAAATTAAACATTAAAGCGGTTGTATATCCGCACAGATTTTTTTTAACAAAAAAACCTTCAAGGCAAAGGCATATTGAGCTAGTATGCACCGCTTACTAGCTCATTATGAAATTCTCACCTTAGAACGAGGCCTTGAAATCTGAATCGGGTCCACGCCGAGGGAGTTGACATGTTCCCTTGGCGTTTCTTCCAGGTATCGCGGCTCCGGCGCTGTGAGTGGCCGAAGCCGCGATTACGTCACTCCCGCGCATGTGTCTTCTTTCCGGCAAGGTCCGACATAGTCTGCCGGACCTTCACAGCGCATGCGCCACTGACATCAGCCTGGGGAGGCATGACAGGTGCTTTTTAGGCGCTATTTTTAGCGCTAAAACACCTGAAAAGCACCTTAGTGTGAAAGGGGTCTTAGTTTTTTTTTATTTTTCCTGCCATTCATTCAGAACAGACTTCTTCATTCACACAAATGAGGTGAATGAAGGAATCCCCCAACCCCCCCGGGACATTGTATTCTGACAGCTGCACCAAGTAGCTCAAATAACATTTTACAATATGTCTTGAATATGTCCCTTGAACTCGATCAAATGATCAACGGCTCGCTTGTGCCATTTCTTAAGTAGCTGTGCCGTGACCGGCGACTCCTGCGCGCATGCAGGGGTGACATCATCACAGCTCCGGTCAATCACAGTGCCGGAGCCCGCGAACCCGGAAATAACTCCAGGAGACATGTCGCCGGTCACAGCGGTGTATGGGGACCGCTGCAACAGCTTCGATCTAAGGTAAACATTACATAATGAGCTAGTATGCGATGCATTATGCCTTTGTCTCGCAGGTTGTTTTTTTTTTTTGTTTTTCTGAGAGTTTACCATCACTTTAAACCACTTCAGCCCCTGAAGATTTCCCCCCTTAATGACCAGGCCATATTTGCGCAGTCATGCAAATCTGAAATTGATTTGTATTATTATTGAAATTTTTTGCGCTATAAACAAAAAAAGATAGACAATTTTGTAAAAAAAAAATAAATAAAATAAAAATAGTTTTTTTACTTTTTGCTATAATAAATATCCAAAAAAAAAAACAAAAAAACAAAAAAAAAAAAACACAAAAATTTCTTCATCAGTTTAGGCCAATATGTATTCTTCTACATATTTTTAATTCAAACATCGCAAAAAGCGTATATTGATTGGTTTGCACAAAAGTTATAGCGTCTACAAAATAGGGGATAGATTTATGGCAGTTTTATTTTTTATTAGTAATGGCAGTGATTTGCGATTTTTAGCGGGATTGCAACATTGCAGCAGACAGATCGGACATTTGACACTTTTTTGGGATCATTGACATTTATACATCGATCAGTGCTATAAAAATGCACCGATTACTGTGTAAATGTCACTGGCAGGGAGGGGGTTAACACTAGTGGTGATCAAGGGGCTAAATGTGTTCCCTCATGAGTGTTTCCAACTGTGAGGAGATGGGACTGACTGGAGGAGGAGATGGGACTGACTGGAGGAGGAGACATATCACTGTTCCTGATTAGTAGGAACAGCAGATCTTTCTTTCCCCTCCTGTCAGAATGGGGATTTGTGTGTCTACACACACAAATCCCTGTTCTGGCTGACGTGCCCGCCATTGCGCGTGGCCGGCGGACATCTTGCAGCGGGCGCACCTGCTATGGCTCTTAAAGGAGCCAACGTATAGGTACGGTGATTCGCAGGAACGAGCCACTTTGCTGACGTGAATGTATGTGAGCTGGTCGGCAAGTGGTTAATAAAACAATTAAAAACCAAGTAAAAATAAATAAATAAATTAAATAATACTATTCCAAATCAATTTTAATTTTGCATTAAAAAAGGGAAATTCAACTCTTGCTAAAGAATTAAATTAAAGTGATAGCTTGCTATGGGGGGCACCCGAGCTGAGTCACAGCTCCCTGTGTCCATTCGGACACCAGGCCCTGACCCAGCACCGCCCCTCTCTCCCTTGATTGGCTAGCTGACTTTGACTGCAGCAGGAGTCAATGGCGCCACCGCTGTGTCTCAGCCAAATCAGGAAGGAGAAGATCGGACGGCTGAGACATTCGTTGACATCGCTGGACAGAGAGGGACCTCAGGTAAGTGTTGGGGGGGCTGCAGCACACAGAAGGCTTTTTATCCTAATGCATAGAATGCATCAAGATAAAAAAATCTTCTGCCTTTACAACCCCTTTAAGCACATAAAATGTTGACAGAATCCACTTTTGAAATGTAATGTTATTAACTGTAATTTATTTTTCCCACAAACGCATAAAAATCTGTATTTTTGGTTATAAAATTACTTAAACCCCCCTGAATCACATCATTTTCTGAAAGCAGATGCCCTTTATAATAAAAAGATGGTAGTTGCATGATATTTGCACACCTGTTTGGGGATTAAATTGTGTTTGTGTGCCAAAAACGTAATCACATAAATACATAAATATTTTGTACCAAATAAAACTTGAGGTAGTGTCAATTAAATAGACACCAAATACGTCATGCCTCAATACTGCGTGTGCTTGCAAAAATGGCAAAAAACTGCAGTACCCAGAATTATCAATAGGTGGGGCTTTAAATGCTGTTAGGCTGGATTCACACCTATGCAGTTTTAGTGCTTTTTGCATTTTGCAGATTTGCACTACAGTCCATTTAACATGGTTTCCTATAGAACACGTTCTGTAGTGCAAATCTGCAAAAAGCACCAAAAAATGCATAGGTGTGAATCCAGCCTTACAGTTCATCAGTAGTAAACTGTAAATCAGGAAATTGGAATTATTGCTCCCACATTCGCAGCAATATATAACATCATAAGGTGCAATTGCCCTTTACATACAAGTGCGTGCACATGGTGTCATCTACATACAAGTGAATGGAAAGGACATGATGAAACAAACAAACCCAACAAGACAAATCCCATTCATTAATATGACCCCTGTTTACATCTGAGCGGTCCGTCACCTAAAGCAAAATGCCAGTCACTCAAAGAAAGTAAAGGCGCTTCTATTTTGGCAGATTACAGGCGTTTTAACTCTTGTACATTGGTGACCTTTTGAACTTCAAAACGCCTGTACAGAAACTCTGCAAAAAACGCCAGAAAAAACGCCTGTAAAAACGCCGAGATGTGAACGGAGCCTAAATGTAAGCTAGATGACGCCATCAGTTGTGTGAACCGGCACTCAGGAATTGCCCATCAAATCTGTAGTGCAACATATAACGTGTAAAATTAGCCCACAATCCCTTGTGCTGGGCATGCGAAGGGGGATACTTATCATGAAGGTAACAACCCACAGCTATGCCAACATGTCCATTGGTCTGACATGTAAAGGTTTTGTCCTGCACTCTGTAATTACTGAAGGCCCAAAGTGGCCTTTGTGGTTTGTGGCTCCAGACCAACAGTCAAAATGGGGCAATCACTCATTTCCTGGTGTGTAACAAAGACTGCTTGCTAAACCTTTATAAAATGCTATCCCACGTTTAGAAGGCTGAAGGCAATGTAACTACAGCATGTCATTCACGTACATTTAAAAATGGGTGATCGCTCAGAATATTTAAAGCCTTAATGAAAACTTTCACTTCTATGCATTCCAAGAGCATGGAAAATCTTGTTTTGTTTTAGAAAAGCAGCCATAGCCTAAGGCTGGCCATAGATCATTCAATTTGTTTTGTTCAACCAGTGGTTTAAAAACAAAAAAAACTGACCCAATTCACCCATCCACACATTTGAGGTGGATGGAGAAATCTTTCCCACTGTGTCATTGTATTCTGAAAGCGGGGAGACTTACCAACTGTCACAATTAAGGATGAGCTCAGGCGTGTTCGCAACCCACACATGCAGAGCCTGACAAGAAGTCGGCACTGCACAGCGCAAATCGCAAGCCATGAGAATTTTTCCCGATCTGCGGCAGCACTGCCTGTGATTAGCACTGTGCTGACTTCCTGGCGGGCTCTGCACGTGCAGGTTGCGATCACGCCTGAGCTCATCCTTAGTCACAATACACAGATAAGTGCTGCGGTCCATTTACAAGCGATCTGCACTGCAGGAAATTTCCAACAGGGCGGCTGAACAGAAGTCGATTGGTAGATTGATTTCTCTTTAACCACAGTGGACATACATGGATTAAAATTTGCCCAGTTCAGCAGGGACCAGCCAAATTTTGATCCTTGTATGGCCAGCTTTAGTAGAAAAGCCTGTCAGTTGCCAGCATGCTCTACAGTAGGACTCTTGCTCTCTGCAAGCAGAGGTCTTTATGCAGGTGGTCTAACACACCCCCATCCTGGTTTAAAGTAGAGGGCAAGTACTGATAAAGTCCAAAGCACAAAATGTCTGGGCACCACCACTGTACAAATTGCTTAAAATGATATGATTAAGGAGGACCATTTTGATGATGGAAAGATATTGACTCTTGCTCGAACATTATGAAAATTTGACTACAATCTGGCCATACTTAGATCAAATAATGGCTAAAAGTATAATTGCAACCTTTTGATACCTGTCCTCTGCCTATTTGATTAAAGGGCCTTTTCCCAAACAGGATCGTTCCTTGTATTTATAAGGGCTCATTCATATGCATCCACCTTGGAACTGCGTGCAGGCAGCCGATAGAAGTGGATGCTCACTCTGCATTCAGATTCAGATTCAAGCACCCATGTCTACCCGCAAGTCAAACTTTGACATGCCATTGTGTCAATGCTGACACTGCATGCACATCCATTTCTATGGGCTGCCTGCATGCAGCTCCGTGGTGGATGCACATGCTTCTGCCAGTGGCACTGCACAGAGGACAGCACTGATCTGCTGCCTGAATAAGCCCTTAGCTTGACTGGGATTTACACCTGTCTGCCCTGTTTCGCTTTCTAATATTGCATTGCTTCCCTCTGCATGAACATACATAAACCTGACAATTACAACAATGTAAAGTGAAACAATGACTTTTGAAACGTATTCAACCCCGTTGCGATCCTAAAAAACGTATAAGAGAGGTAGCCTGTAAAAGAATAGGCCTAATACTTACCTGTCCAGCAAGTGTTATGGGAAATCTTCTCTTGCCTTCAAGAGCTCTGGGTGCTGCTGACACTTCAAGGTGTGTAGGGATCAGTAGAAGGAACCACAGTGCACAACAGGGAACACGCCAACTGACTCATGCTGGGTGTTAGTGTATTTTTATCAAATAACAAAATGGAAAGTAAATGAACAAAAGAGAAATCCAAGTCAAAACAATATTTGGCGTGACCACCCTTTGCCTTCAAAACATCAATTCTTGCACACAGTTTTTGAAGGAACTCGGCAGGTAGGTTGTTTGAAAAATCCTGGTGAACTAACCACAGATCTTCTGTGGATGTAGGCTGCCCCAAATCCTTCTGTCTCTCCATGCAATCCCAGACTCGATGTTGAGATCAGGGCTCTGGGTGGGCCAAACCATCACTTCCAGGACTCCTTGTTCTTCTTTACACTGAAGATGGTTCTTAATGACATTTGCTGTGTTTGGCGTCATTGTGCAGCTGCAGACTAAATTTGGGACCAATAACATGCCTCCCTGAAGGTATGGCATGATGGAGGATTACGCATTTCTCATTATTAAGGTCTCCTTTGATTCAGACCAAATCAACTTAATTTGCAGAAATGCAGCTCCAAACTTGCAAAGAACCTCCACCATGCTCCCCTGTGCCTGCAGACACTGATTATTGTACCACTCTCCAGCCCGTCGGTGAACAAACCATATCAGAGGTATGGCTTTTTTGTCATAATTCTTCCATGAAGTCCACTTGTGGTCAAAGTAGATGGGTGTTCCTGGGTCCTACTGGTTTTTGCCAGTTTTGAACTGATGGCACTGCTAGACATCTTCCGATGTTGAAGGGAAGTAAGCATGATGGGTCTTTCATCTGCTGCATTCCGTTTCCTTGGCCGACCACTGGGTCTACGGTCCTCAAAGTCGCCTGACCAATGGTGACCTCAATGCTGAGAAATACAGGCAGATACTTATCCATCATGGCATACCATCAGGGAGGCGTGTGATTGGCCCCAAATTTATTCTGCAGCAGGACAACGACCCCAAACATACAGCCAATGTCCTTAAGAACTATCCTAAAGAAGAACAAATTTCCTGGAAATTATGGTTTGGCCCTGTGAGCCCTGATCTCATCATCATCGAGTCTGTCTGGAATTATATGAAGAGACAGGAGGATTTGAGGCAGCCTACGTCCACAGAAGATCTGTGGTTAGTTCTCCAAGATGTTTGGCACAACCTACCTGCTGAGTTCCTTCAAAAACTGTGTGCAAATGTACCTAGAAGAATCGATGCTGGTTTGAAGCCAAAAAAGTAGTCACACTAAATATTGATTTGATTTAGATTTTTCCTCTATTTGCTCACTTTGCATTTTGTAAATTGGTAAAAATAAATTATATATTTTTAAAAAGATTTTTCAAAAGCAAAAAGTTTCAAATGGATTTTTCTTGTTTTTTTTCTTTTTTTTCTTGCATTTTTGTGTAAATGAGATCTGAGGTCTTTTTGACCCGATATCTCATATTTAACCCCCCTGGCGGTATGATTATTTCAAATTTTTGCGTCTCAAAGCGGTACAATTAGTTTGCATAGAAATTTGGCGTTTTATATTGTAGGCCTGTAATTTTTAGCAATAACACACTTATATCTGTCCACCAAGAGTCTAGTAGATATCCCGGGTATGATGAAGTTTGGAACACAAAATCATAAATTATAATATAATAAATAAGTATAAATTATAAAAAAAAATATGATAATAATAATAATAATAATAATAAAATACATTTCTCCACGATTCACTATCACTCAATTCTGCAAGTGTTCTAATTTACTATCGCTGTTTTCTAGCTGGTCTAAAACCAATTTTGACGTAAAGGGACACTTTTTGGTTGCTATGGACAATCTCCAATTTTCAGGCAGAAAGGACAGTATATATCATATAAAACTACATGCAGGGCATTGGACAAAGCACTAGGGACAAAAAGGGATGTGAAATGATTTCATACAGTAATGTAATCTGTAAGATTACAGTGTACTGTATGTGTTATGAATTTGCCACCAGGCTCTGCCTCCGTGCGTCGCAACGCTCGCAGGGAACGGAGCCCGGCACACAGGACATCGGGGCGGAGTACAGAGCCCACAGACACAGCAGGGGGACATTGCAGGATCCTGGGGACAAGGTAAGTAACCTCTTCCAGGATCCTGCAATGCAATCCCAAGTGTGGCTTGGGGGTTACCGCTAATGGTTCTAAAATTTAACCCCAAGCCACACTCAGGAAAACCGCCAGGGAGGCTAAGAGGTCTTGTCATGCTTTTTTTTCTATTACAAGGGATGTTTACATTCCTTGTAATAGGAATAAAATTGACACAATTGTTTTTTTTTGTAGCAGTGTAAAAATAAAAAAAGTGAAAATAAATAAGAAAAAAATTATTAGTTTTTTTTTTTTTTTTTTTTTAAAGTTCCCTGTCCCGCCAAGCTTGCGTGCAGAAGCGAATGCATACGTGAGCAGCGCCTGAGGTATCACCGCGATCGGTAGAGCGAGAGCAATAATTCTAGCCCTAGACGTCTGCAACCCAAAACATGCAACTTGTAGAATTTTTTTAAATGTCCCCTATGGAGATTTTGTAACATTATCTTTCACAATATAAAAAAAATTGGGCTAACTTTACTGTTGTCTTATTTTTTTAATTCAATTAAAAAAAAAAAATAAATAAAAAAAAAAAAAGTGTGCTTGTAAGACCGCTGAGCAAATACGGTATGACAGAAAGTATTGCAATGACCACCATTTTATTCTCGACGGTGTTCAGAAAAAAAAAATATATATATAATGTTTGGGGGTTTCAAGTAATTTTCTAGCAAAAAAAAAAAAAAAAAAAGTTTATAACTTATAAACACCAAATCTCAGAAAGAGGCTTGGTGCTTAAGTCGTTAATTTTAAATTACACCTCAAATAGGGAGGAGATTGGGTACGCTAAACATGTAGATAAATGAGCTGGCCAGGAGGAGAGAAACATAAAAGATCAAGCCGCAAGTTCAGAAGCACATAATGTTTATGAAAAGTGTCCGATTCGGTTTACACAACACAGTGCGGTATTAGCGAAGGACGTATTCATTCTGGACTGGTGACAACTTTTAAGACTGGTTATGGGTAAACACATCTGGAGGCAAGGAGACGAGGGAAAACAAGTTTACAAATCTCAGTCTTAGTAGAAAGGAACTCTTATTTTCAGTTAGATTTTCCGGTAAGATATGAGCATTTAATTTAAAAGAATACTTTATTTTAATTATTTTAACTCCCTCGCGTATTATTCTTCCTGTTTTAAGACCTACCTCCCTGCCTGCTGGTGAGCACCAGATAGTCCATATTGCACAAGAATTTACGGTTATAGGTTGATGCTGTGGGCCGTAGAGGCCGAGATCTGACGTCACTCAAATACACCAAGTAGTCTGGACTTTCTTCTCTTGATGAAGAGGGATGAATAGCTCAGCTTCTCTGATGGAAATCAGCTTTACGGATTCTACTTCAGCTCGGAATCTGCTCCCTTTGTTATGACCCTCAGATGGTTTAATTAGCAGTAAGAGCACATTGGTTTAATTGTTTCACCATAGTCCTGAAGTGACAGTGTGCAAGAGGATCAAAAAACCTCCCCTTTAATCCCTTATACGTCAACTGTCTGCCTGCACAAAAGAGATACACTATATTACCAAAAGTATTGGGACACCTGCCTTTACACCCACATGAACTTTAATGGCATCCCAGACTTCGTCCGTAGTGTTTTATATTGCATTGGCTCACCCTTTGCAGCTATAACAGCTTCAACTCTTCTGGGAAGGATGTCCACAAGGTTTAGTAGTGTGTCTATGGGAATGTTTGACCATTTTTGCAGAAGCGCATTTGTGAGGTCAGTCACCAATGTGGACGAGAAGGCCTGGCCCGCTAAATCATCCCAAAGGTATTCTATCCAGTTGAGGTGAGGACTCTGTGCAGACCAGCCTCCAACTCAAACTCGCTCATCCATGTCTTTATGGACCTTGCTTTGTGCACTGCTGCGCAGTCATGTTGGAACAGCAAGGGGCCATCCCCAAAATTGTTCCCACAAAGTTAGGAACATGAAATTGTCCAAAAATGTCTTGGTATGCTGATGCCTTAAGAATTCTCTGAACTGGAACTAAGGGGCCAACCCCAACCCCTGAAAAACAACCATATTCTCTCTCTCCCCCCTCCCCCAACAAATGATATGGACCAGTGCACAAAGCAAAATCCATAAAAACATGGATGAGCGAGTTTGGGATGGAGGAACTTGATTGGCCTCACAGAGGCCTGACCTCAACCCGATAGAACACCTTTGGGATGAATTAGAGCCAAGACTGCGAGCCAGGCCTTCTCGTCCACATCAGTACCTGACCTCACAAATGCGCTTCTGGAAGAATGGTCAAACATTCCCATAGACACACTCCTAAATCTTGTGGACAGCCTTCCAAAAAGAGTTGAAGCTGTTCTAGCTGCAAAGGGTGGGCCAACTCAATATTGAACCCTACGGACTAAGTCTGGGATGCCATTAAAGTTCATGTAAAGGCAGGCATTCCAATACTTTTGGTAATATAGTGTATATCTGGTACTGCCAGGTAAGAGGAGCATGTGATTTTCTTCCCTAAGAGCCGGTTCACACTGAGACGACTTGTCAGGCGACTTAGCCTCCTGACAAGTCGCGTTCCATTCTGTACAATGGAACCATTCTAATAGAAGCGACTCAAGTCGCTCCGACTTAGAAAAAGGTTCCTGTACCACTTTGGGGGCGACTTGCATTGACTTCTATATAGAAGTCAATTTGCAAGTCGCCGCTGCTGTCGTGTGCAGGTCGCCTGAGGCAGTTGCGCTGCAAGTCGTGCTGCCTCAGTGTAAACCGGCTCTTACTCTTACAACGCTGCGCTTAGTGCTAATCACTACCTGGTGGTGAAGAAAGTCCAACCAATGCTTAGATAGATCTTCTTGCACTGACAAGAATGATGGGAATTCAATTAACAAAGCAGGCTGGCATTAGTAAAGAACACAGGGGTTGATTTACTAAAGCTGTAGAGTGCAAAATCTGGTGCAGCTCTGCATAGAAACCAATCAGCTTCCAGGTTTTATGGTCAAATCTTAAGTGAACAAGCTGTAGTTAGAATCTGGTGCAGCTGTGCATGGTAGCCAATTAGCTTCTAAGTGCACCAGTTTTAGTAAATCTATCCCACTGTCATTTAAAGTGGTTCTAAGCCCCCATTCAGCCTGGGTTCACACTTGTACAACAAACAGTCCAACATTGGGAGCTCATGTCGCATGACGTGTGAAAATCAAGGTTTCCCTATGGAAGCTGTCTTAACTGGTCCGACTTTGAAAATGCTCCCTGCACTACTTTGGTCCAATTTTGATCCTACTTCAGCCCATTGATTATCACTGAAGTCGGATTGCTGTCTTAACTGACCAGACTTGTGCTCTGAGGATCGTGAAGGGAAACTCTACGCCAAATAAAAAAATTAAAAAAAAAAACGGAATGGGTTCCCCCTCCATAAGGGCCTGGTATGGATTTTCAGGGGAATCCCCACGCTGAAAAAAGGGCGTTGGGGTCCTCCCCAAATCCACACCAGACCCTTATCCGAGCACACAGCCCGACAGGTCAGGAAAGGGGGTGGGGACAATTAAGCGCCCCCCTCCTGAACCGTACCAGGCCGCATGCCCTCAACATGGGGGGGGGTGCTTTGGGGCAGGGGGGGGGGGCCCTGCGCCCCCCACCCCAAAGCACCTTGTCCCCATGTTGATGAGGACTTCTCCGTTATCTTCTCGCTCTTCTGCTGGATCTTCTGCCGTGTTCTCCCTCTGTTCTTCTTCCAATGTTGACTCGACACTCTCTCCCGCTCTAATGCTGGGTGCACGGTGTGCCACTACTTATGTTGGCATGGGGTGGGGTCACTGCCCCATCATGCCTGGGGGGTGATGTCAAAAGGGGCAGGGCCTCATGATGACATCACCCGTGACCCTGCCCCATGCCAATATAAGTAATGTAAAGATAACAATAGAATCGCGTTACAACATTAACTCAATAATATATAATCAGTAATGCTGTCCATGAGACATAAATGTATGTAACATGAGCAGGTTACCACAAAATAATATAGTGCCAGAAATAAGAAAAAAATATATAAAAATATTGATTGATGAATATGAATATACATATATATGCTCATTTTTATCACTGGCGGTGGATTGAACACAACATTTTCCACATCATGGAAGACCTCATATGTCTCACAATTTGATGGACTTTTTTCCAATATTTTTTATCTATTCATCTGTACACGGGTGTTTGATTATTTATCTTTGGCTATTACACCATATGTTATATATATTTTACATTCATCAATCAATATTTTTATATATTTTTTTTTCTTATTTCTGGCACTATATTATTTTGTGGTAACCTGCTCATGTTACATACATTTATGTCTCATGGACAGCATTACTGATTATATATACATTATTGAGTTAATGTTGTAGCACGATTCTATTATTATCTTTAAATTTACACTATTTTTGTTGTGCAAAAGAATCGCTGCTTATACCATCTAGATTGTTCATTATTTGTTAAAATAGTTTTTGTGATTTGGTACATTTTGATACACCTTAGCGCAGTTTTTTTTTCTTTTCTCCTTCAATATAAGTAATGGCACACCGCGCACCCAGTATTAGAGCGGGAGAGAGCGTTGAGTCAACACTGGAAGAAGAACAGAGGGAAAAACACAGCTAGAAGACATCAGCAAAGAAGACCCAGGGGGGGAAGAAGAACCGGCAGAGGCAGAAGACGTCAGCGGAGGAGACAGAAGAGCCGGAGAGGGGAGAAGAGATCAGAAGAGACGACGGAGCTGCCTTAATATATTAAATGACTTTAAAAATATGTGTAATGTGTTTTATTTTACACTTTTTTTCGGGTGAATGGGTAGGGGAACAAAGTACCTCATACTCATTCACACAGGGTGGGGGGGCCGGGATCGGGGGGCCCTCTTGTTAAAGGTGGCTTCCAGATTTTGATAAGCCGTCCCCAGACCCGACAACCAACGGCCAGGGTTGTCTGGGAGAGGCCCTTGTCCTCATCAACATGGGGACAAGGTGCTTTGGGGTGGGGGTGGTCGCAGGGCCCACCATGCACCAAAGCACCCCCCCCCCCCCCCCCCATGTTGAGGGCATGCTGCCTGGTGTGGCTGTGTGCTCAGATAAGGGTCTGGTATGGATTTTGGAGGGGGGACCCCAACCCCGTTTTTTCGGCTTGGGGGTTCCCCTGAAAATCCATACCAGACCGAAGGGCCTGGTATGCTCTTGGAGGGGGAACCCATGCCTTTAACATTTTGTGTGGAGTTCCCCCTCTAAAGATTCATACCAGACACAGTGCCTGGTATTGTCGGGGATCAAAGTCTGATCCCTGTTCACTGAAGTCGGACTTCAAGTCACAGGGCAAAGTCGGATCCAAAGCGGTACGACTGTCGTGTCGGACCAATGTGAACCCGGCCTCACACTGGTACAACTTTTCATGACACTTCGCAAACCCATTGCCGGCAATGGAACCGTTCATATTGCAGAGATTTAAAAAAAATATTCCTGAACTACTTTTTACCAATTTAATTGCAACTTGCAATGAAATCAGCAGTGCAAATCACACTGCTGTGTGGATTTGAAATTGCGCGATTTCAAAGCTGCACTGATGTGAACCTGGGCAAAAGTCTGATTTTTTTTTTTAAAACTTAATGCATTCTCCGCGTTTAGGTAAAAAAAAAAAAAACACCCCACTACTTGTCCACTGAGCTCCCTCAGGGGACGGACAGCTGATAATGCTCTCCATGTATTTTCTAAATCAAACTGACTACAAAACTAAATTCACAGAAACCTACCTCCACGTATATTGAAGGGGGATTGTGCTCGCCTCCGAATTTATCTAAGAGGGCTTCAATGTGCTCTTGCGTTAACTTAATCATCTGCTTGATGTTCCAGATCTGAAAGAACGAAAAAAAAAATTGTGAGGATCAAATACAAGTGTATTTACAAATAAGACCAGAAAAACCCAAAGTACAACTTATTTCATGAAAGCACAGATCAGGACATAAAAAAAAACATATGTACAAACGGTTTGTAGAAATAACACAGCCATCATCTGCTTTCAAAGCTTGCTCTCCAGTTGTCTCCTGAATACCAGGGTTGAAACTTAGCCCTCCATGTGCCAAACACACCGAGAAAACGAAGGACAGTAGAACAATGACATGACATCACAATGTTCACCAATTTATTCCACAGACCACTTCCTCTAGCATGTTTCACCTAATAGGGCTTAGTTGTAGAGACTCTACTACTAAGCCCTGTTGGGTGAAATGCATTAGGGGTAGCAATCTCTTGGTCGGGACTACTGTTATAGTTGTCTGTATAATAAGCAAACATTGTCATGTCATCGGTGTGCTGCTGTACTTTATTTCCTCACATCAAATTGAAAATCAAAACCTTCATCAACCAAGATGACTGCCCGTATTCAAAGACATGGTGCAGAACAAGGAAAACATTTTTTGCCACTTTCAGCCAGCAGATAGAGAAGGAGAAAAATGAACAATAGCCCTCTGGATGCTTCCAGTAACAGTTAAATGAATCAAAGGAGAGACACCGACCTCCTCCCATCTCCCATGTTTCCTCGGCTGCATAACCGCTCCTCCAATCTCCTGGTCTTACAGGAGACAGAGCAGTGAGAACTATAGGCTGCTGCCAGTCAAACTCCTGTAAGGAGGGAGCGAGGGCGTGGCTTACCGGTGCTGTATGTGTCTATGGACACACAGCTTAGCTTGGAAGCTCATCCGGAGGAGCAGACAGCGCCAGCGGGGGACTTTCCAAAAAAAGAAATAAGGCACCTCCCTGAGCAATATTGTTGCACAGAGCAGGTAAATATAACATCTCTTCAACAGACTGCCATAAAGGCTTCTCACCTTCACCCTCGCATGCACAGTTATGTGTACACCCATCACATCTCGGTGCTGGGATGAGTGAACTCTCAAGCGCATGCATGGGGAGTGACGTCGCGTCGCCTCAGCCCAGCCAATCCAACATAGGCGAAGACCCCAACCATGGAGGAAGCCATATAGAAGAGAAGTGGAGGCGAGTCTTTAAGGGTTAAATTACGCTTCAATTTGAAGCGCACCGTAAGCACTTCTGCTCAAAGCAACTTAAATGGGTAACTCCACTTTTGTAGGAAAAAAAATTAAAAATGAGCAAATAAAAAAAAATATAGCATGTACATTTGTGACGTCATATTGCAATGGAATGTTGTTAAAAATATTACCTTTCCTTTTAAATCTGCAGCGCTGCAAATGCAATATGGATACTTGGAGGCATCCTGTACACAGATGATGTACAGCACGCCCCTAAAAATGTAATTTCCTGCTTGTGCGATTGGCTTACTGATTTTCCCAGAAGTCTGTACTAAGAAGCAAGTCAGATTTTGAGCATCCCCTGCAACAAAAATTTTTGTTAAGATCCTCCCAAAAGGAAAACGTGTATCAAAGGGATTCAAACCCTGCAAATTTTCCTCATTAGAACCCTCCAGGTACAGCAGCTGATTGAGAACTATAAAATCTCTCCCATTCACTTTCACTTTGCACATGGACACAGGCAGCTATATCTTCTATATCTATAGAAATCTTCAACAAAGTTTGTTAAAATCCCCGCAATGTACATAGATCAGTTTTAGTTTTTTTTGAGGTGGAAAAAACTAAGAGTTATTCTTTAAATAAAATGAAAGCAAAATTAACCTCTTCACGACCGTGCTATAGCCAAATGATGGCGTTCACACTTTGCGGGGATGCTGTCATATCACGTCCTCCCGTGCCCCCTGCAGGGCGCATCGGCAGTGGTCTGTGATTGCTGTGTCCTTCGGACGCAGCTGATCTTACAAATCAGGGTAAAGAGCCAGTCACAGAGGCTATTTACCCATGTGATCAGCTGTGTCCAATTACAGCTCATCACGCACGTAAACAGGATTTGCCGGTTATCAGCAATCCCCCCCTCGCGCTGACAGCGAGGAGAGGAAAGCCAAAAACCGGCAAATTCACACAGGGGACATCTGCACTGACAATCAGGGACTGATCATCATTGTCCTAATTATTAGTGCAGCCTCAACAGTGCCCATCAGCGCCACCCCATCAGCACACATCAAGGAGAAAAAAAACTACTTACTTATTTACAAAATCTTATAACAAACTAAGAAAATGTTATTGTTTTTTTTCAACATTTTTGGTTTATTTTTGTTTAGCAAAAAAAAAAAAAAAACCCGGTGGTGATTAAATACCACCAAAAGAAAGCTCTGTTTCAAAAAAAAAAAAAAAAGAAGGAAGATAAAAATGTAGTTTGGGTACAGTATTGCATGACCTGACATTCAAAAGTGCAACAACACTGAAAGCTGAAAATTGGCCTGGTCAGGAAGGGGGTGAAAGTGCCCCATAGGCAAATTGTTAAAGCAACTGAAAATTAAGTTAAAGCAACCAAGAAGCACCTACAACCAAAATGAATTTTTTTTTCTCCTATTTCTTTAAAAGGCGTGCAACAACTAGAAAAAGTGCATTTTGCTTCTGAGGGATGCAGAGAGGCATTTAAAAGAGGAGTATGGGCTATTTTTTGATCCATACTTACCTCGGTGGATGGAGCATCAGAACGATGCTGCAGCTGTCCCCTGCTTTCTCTGCACTGAGAACCGAGCCACCGAACACAGATGATGGCTCGGTTCTCACTTTCCCGAGAGGAAAGCTGCTGTCAACGTCTCTCCTCTCTGCTTCTCCACGCTCATTGGAGCACTGAGCTGTGGAGGGATGGCAGAGGCAGTCTTAGCGTCTCATACGGCTCGCTGAGAGGCTGAGACTGCCATCAATCAAGGCAGCTGGTGGATCCAGACTTGAAGTCGGGTTGACGTGGTGCCTCGACCGATTCCAGTGACGTCAGCAGAAAGCAGACTTCAGACCGCTCTCCGCTGAAAACGGGTCACAGGAGTGCAAAGCGACCTGCACACCTGTTACCCAGAGGAGAAGCCCAGCCTAAAAAGCTCAGGCTGGACTTCTTCTTTAATTATTACCCAGACACTGTCAGGAGAAATGCTGGTGCCAAGGCACAGCACACTTCTGTGGCCTTGATGATAAAGTTGTCCTTTCAAAATATTCAAAGCTTCGGATGTTCAAATTATTAAGAAAAACAGAGGCAATGAAGCGATGTCTGTAGAATATTATTTGTACAGATGTTGGTGGACGCACACAGAAATACCCTTGATCTTTGTTTTGCATGACAGGAATCACTTAATGTTTAAAAGGTCGGTATAAATAAAACTGGAGCCAAAAGAACAGCTTTGTCATGTTTAGATCTGCAAAGCAAGGGAATGCAAAATGAAAAAACAAAAGAAAAGACAGACAGCCATTTAGAATTTAGCTCTACAGAAGGAAAGCAGACAACAAAAAAACCGCAGAACATAACAGTTATATGGACATCCAAAGTTAGATTTCAGTTAAGGGTCGATTATCGTGGTAGAAGTCTTGGATCTAGTGAAATTTCTGAATTAACGTTTTTGGCTTGGTTCTGCTCAAAAAAACAGCTCACTTCTGATATAAAAAAAAAAAAAAAAAAATCGGATATTTCCAAACGTGTGGCATTCCCAAAATAGAAGTAAAAAATTTAAAGGATTTCCAAGAGTAATAAGCAACTGAGATGAACAGTGTCCTCTACCACCCTTCACATTTAACCCCAACCCCCCCCCCCCCCCACCCACCTTCAAACAGTATTTCCAGGCAGAGTTGTGGTCACACTCCACCTGCCGTCTCCCTGCAGTCAATGGCTTACTAACCCCCCCCCCCCCCCCATATAGGAACTGTGTTTTGCATTCACTTCAACCAGTTTTGCGATCTAGCCAGCTCTGCAGGTTTGTGACCACACTTATCCACTGCAGTTAAGCAGCATAGTTTGGTCACAGACCTGCCCCCAATCTGCTGAATAGTGTCAATGGAGCAACAATAGCAGACTAATCCGGTCGGAACTCTGCTCCCTTGAACACTTTTCTACCAGATCCGTTTTTTCTCAGGTTCTGAATTTTTGATTAAAATGCTAATTTTAGGCCTGATTGTCAGTTTAACCCCCAATTAATATTTAATTCCTGAAAGCATTGACCCTGCAGAATAAAATGGTTGTAGTTGCAATTTTTTACGTTACATGATATTCACACGTACTGTATAAAAAAGATGGGGATGTGTTGAGTAAATAGATATCAAACAGATCTAGCCTTTATACAGCAACAAACTTTGGTACCCACAATTGTCCATAGGTGACAATTTAAAAGCTGTCACAGACTGTCAGTTTAGAGGTAAAGTGGATGTAAACCCCAATTTTAATTTTTTATATTATACTGTAGAGTATAAGATTTCCTATCATTTGATCCCAGTCTTGCCACACAGTGTCAATCCATCTCTGAGCAATCCTCTTTTATTGTTCAGTGAGATAAAACTTGACAAACTGAGAAAAACTTTGTCAAATCCTCCCCCTTGCTGTGAGTAACAGGTGATTTACATCTCGTGCACTAGCTTAAGACATGCATTATTTTTTTAATTCCCTCCCCCACTCCTTTCTTCAGCAGCTCTGCAAGGATTGGCTGTTCCACACCGCAGCATGATTTGGCATGCTGAAGTCATGTGGTTACTTTCCTGTCTTTTCACTGGATGTTAGAGATCATAGCAGAAGTTCAGTGTAAGAAATACACAGTAGAAAATGCATATTGACAAAGGGAGTGTAGAGGTGGGCGGGAGTCTAATGACATCACGACTCCACCCACCGAGCTCCAGACAACAGACCCGCCCACAGAATATGCAGTTTTTCGGGTCTCATAACAGACAGAGGGGAGACATTTGACAGGTAAAGATACATGCAGGAAGCATGTATATCCTTATAGATAACCCCTATGGCAGTAGTTTAGAAAGGATGACATTGGGTTTACATCCACTTTAATCATGAATACTGATGCTAGAATTATTACTTTCACTCAGACGTGTGCAGCGATACGCAATATGTGCAGTTCAATTGTCCTTTCCGTATGTAGGCGCACCCGACACATGTGTTTAATGACTCTTGAAAAAAAATTGCAACGTAAAACACACATCGATAAAAACTATTAACAAATTCACTTACTCAGTCACTGAGATTTGTTTTCTGTATTCTGCAAAAAAACTGGTTGCTCCTGCTGTTCTGTCTCCCCTTGCCGTTGATGTCCACACCGCAGTTGGGAATTTTGCAGAGCAGTGTTGGCAGCAGTGCACATGCTCAGTTTTCATGGTATTTCTACCCTGAGCATTTCCTCCCTATCACATCTGAACAGCCCATGAGACTACATGTGGGTGTTCACACAGTGGTAAATGATAGCCCACACCCTCCTCCTCCATGCCCACTAACCAGGTTAACACAATGGGGGTGGGCTATAACATCTTGATTGATGGAGGCGCCACTTCCCTCTTATTCTTAAGCCTAGTACACACTATTCGTTTTTTTTTCGTTCAACCCGGCAGGGCTGAACAAAAAAAAGAACCGACAGCCCCAGAGGAGCCATTGTACTAACCATGCTGTGTTAGAGATCTCCCCTGCTGTGCTATTGTTTTCTGATGGGGAGGCTGAGAGCGCAGATTGGGAACTGATGTGCAGTCCTTTTTTGGCTGCAGTACAAAAGGGATGAATGTCTGACAGTTTCTATTGAGTCGGCTGATGCTGCCCGACATTTGGCCCGTGTGTACTAGGCTTAAAAATACAGGCTGAAGGGGTGTGTGTAATTGGCAGGAATGCGCCCACACCAGGTTATTTCCAAAAATTAAGATTTGATAACCGTTTATATGTGCCTGTAAAATATCTTTTTGGACAAAATCAATAAATAAATATGTTAAAAAAAAAAAAAAAAAGATTTGATTTTAAATATATATTAGTATGAGGATTTAAAAACAGGTTTAGTGATATTTATTTATACTCCTGTATTCTAAAGACGGTTTTATTTATTTTTTTGGTTTTTATAAACATGTGACCAGCAGCAGAGGACTATACGCTCCTCCTGCCAACAGGCTGGGAAAGGGCTGGGTCATGTATCAGCTGCATATCGATTAGGAAAGAAGGCATTTGTTTTGTTTTTTTTAAATTAAAATAACTACAGTGCCATCATCCACATAAAGAAAGAGAAGGGAGAGTGCAAAATTAAACAGTGTGTGTTTAGTAGGGCTGAAACAACTTATCGATTGATCAACATCTAATCTATTATGAAAATAGTTGTCAACTATTTTCATAATCAATTAATCGGCCTGCATACAGAATGCATTATTTGTCTACATATCAGGAAATACAGTGCAGCACACATACAGCTCAGTACACCATCCATACATGTCAGTAAGTGCCTGAATGTGAATGTGTGAGGAGCAATGCCTCATGGGACATGTAGTCCCGGGCAGGAAGTGATTGGGTCTAAAAGGCAGAAGTTTTTTTTACCTTGCTATTGGGACACACTATACTATAATTTGCAGCTTGCTATTGGGGCACTCTGAAGGCAGAATGAGCCAGAAGCATCGGTGGGGGACCCCAAAAGAGAAGATTCGGGGCTGCTCTGTACAAAACCATTACACAGAGCAGGTAAGTATAACAGGTTTAAAAAAAAAAAAATACTTTAGAAGACTGTGCAGAGAAGATCAGCATCTGAACCCAGAGAGGGTGGAGGCCGATAGACTGGAGGTAATAGAAGGTATTACAATTACATTTAAAGTAAACTTTTCAATGGAGGCAAGCCACATTACGTGGGAGAAGGGCACATTACATGAGGGCAGGGCACATTACGTGGGAACAGGGCATATTACATGAGGGCAGGGCACATTACGTGGGAGCAGGGCATATTACATGAGGGCAGGGCACATTACGTGGGAACAGGGCATATTACATGAGGGCAGGACACATTACGTGGGAGCAGGGCATATTATATGAGGGCAGGGCACATTACGTGGGAACAGGGCATATTTCTTGAGGGCAGGACACATTATGTGGGAGCAGGGCATATTACATGAAGGCAGGGCACATTACATGCGCCCCAGTGTGAAAGTGGTCTAAATAAAAAATGTGATCCGAGTCTGATGATATTTACCAGATTCAACCTCCAATAGTATATACAGTATATCTCTTTTGTCTGTTATTCTCAGAGGGGATTAGAGATTTTGTTCCCTAACCATATAGTTGATTATTTATATGTACCACTGCATATGGATTTTTAAGAATAAATGGCCTTTTTTTTTTTTTTTTTTTTTTTTAAACTTTACATATTCAATTATACACCACACTTGTAAGGTTATTATCCGATTAATCGAAACAATAATTGGCCAACTAATCAATTATGAAAATAACCGTTAGTTGCAGCCATAGTGTTTAGCATCACTAACTTTTTTTTTTCACACACATAACTTGATTGCCATTATGTAGCCAACTAATAGTCCATTCTGTGATAGCATATCAGAAAGTCTTCTTTAAATGGCTGTAAAGCCTTAAAGTGGATGTAAACCCGATTCATGAAATTTGAGCTGGGCACATACATCTGCAGTGTTTTCTTATCTCTCTTCAAAGCACCAAGTCCCATGGCTTTCTCCTGCTCCGTTCTTCTGTTATCAACATAATGATTTGACAATTTCTCTGTCAACTGAGATAAAACCAGGCTGAATTGTGTGTTCAGGAGGTTGCTATAAATAGATTAACAGAATGCTAAACTATTCACATGCTAATTTGTAGTCCTCTGAGCCTCCAGGTAATTGACCAAATCTGGTCTCCAAAATAGTGTATCTTTGCAAATGATCAGCTGCTAACGTTACGCATGTCTTATAACCATGCAAAATAGTTAAACCAAACTGTACACACGCTGCGCTTATCAAAATAAAAATGTAAGAAATTTCCACTAAAATATTAATAAAGTGATATTGTGCTTAACATACAAAATATACAAAATCTATTAATACTATACATTAATGTGCAATAAACTTCAATGAATGAATAAATAGGTAAAAGTGCTCCAATCAGCCTGTGTATTGCAAATATTCCACAAAACTTGTGCAATTTTCAAACATTAATAGATAATTCAAAATAAACATCCATGCGATTTAGTGTTGCATCCATGCATTTCAGGGAAAAGCAGCTATGCCCAAGCACCATGAAGAGGGATCAAGAAGTGGCTGTGTTACTTTCTTTTGCTGTTCAGTGCTGCTAGAAGTAGAATTCCCATCATGCAATGGGAATATGTTTCTATGATTGGATGGAGGCAGGACAGACTGACTAGGAGTCAGACTAGGACTCCCAGGTCCCCTCACTAAAGTCCCAGAAGATGGCGGTACATGACCAGGTAAAAAGGGTGGGTGGGGGGGGGGGCGCATCTGTGTTGAGTTTAGTTCCTCTTCAACAAAACGACTGGAAAAGCCTAAAACACGATGCTCATTAGATTAATTCCTCATGTGGACAAGGACAAAAAACATAATAATGACACAAAACTGCAAAGTGTTCATCACAGGCTGATCCAAAAGCCTACCTCCCTTCTCCTTTTACAAAATGTATTGCTAAATTATAGGTGCACCTCAAGTTACTCGTTTAATCCAGGGCAATATCAATCCTTAAATTCAAGGGAGGCTACGCACACACACCAAACCGGTCAGGTCTTGTATTTCTGGGATAGCATTGATCATATGCAAGGGTGATGACACTATCCAGCTAAACTAGTTTTGAACTGTTGGGAGTAGCCTTATGCCTTGGGCACTGCAGCACTATGGGCATAACACAGAAAATGATCTATACAAAAAGGACCGAATAAAAAAACAAAAAGAAAAAAAAAAAAAAACGTGCCTTGTGCTTAGCACACTTGACCAGAAGGTGTGTTTAAAAGGAAACCAGTTATGTAAAAAAAAATATATATATAAGGGCTACCAATCCCAATGGCCTCCTAAATATGCTAGTCTCCTGGTCATCATGCAGAGCCATTCATTTGAATACTTTTGAGTCACTGACCACCAGAAAACATTCAGCAAGAAGTAGAGCCAGAACTTATCTGTACACTGGAGTGAATCAAAGTCCAGAGGATGAATATGTCAGGAAAATTGTATATTCAGAAGAAGTTAATCATTCTCTATGGCCAATACAGTTGCATTGGCAGCAGAGCACAGACCACCAGCTACAAAAAAAGGTGCAAACACTGCTCGCCTCTGCTCAGGCCGAGGTCCCGAATCTGAGAGATGAGATCTAGGGATTTCAACGGGCATAAAAATGATGGAGACCCCATATAAAATTCTGAAAACCTGTTTGTGCATAACAGCTGTGAGTCACAATCATTACAACTCATCATAACCAGAACCGAGATGAATAACAATTTTGGTATGTTTTATGAACTCGTGAACACACAACTCAGCAACCTTTAAAAATTGTCCACCCAAAATTGACATTTATGTTTTTGGCAGATGCTGCACAGTTAAAGTGACCCTGTGGTCCCTGAAAACTGAACATACACTTTTCCTAGACACAGCAATACAAGTCCACACTAAAGCTGCCAGCTCATATACAGTGCCTTGCAAAAGTATCCCCCCCCCCCCTTGGCTTTTTACCTATTTTGTTACATTACAGCCTTTAGTTCAATGTTTTTTTTTTTAATCTGAATTATATGTGATGGATCAGAACACAAAAAGTCTAAGTTGGCAAAGTAAAATGAAAAAAAAATATATATACATAAAACTATTTTTCAGAAATAAAAAACTGATAATTGGCATGTGTATATGTATTCACCTCCTTTGTTATGAATCCCATAAAAAGCTCTGGTGCAACCAATTACCTTCAGAAGACACAATTAGTGAAATGATGTCCACCTGTGTGCAATCTAAGTGTCACATGATCTGTCATTACATATACACACCTTTTTGAAAGGCCCCAGAGGCTGCAACACAAGAGGCACCACTAACCAAACACTGCCATGAAGACCAAAGAACTCTCCAAACAAGTAAGGGACAATGTTGTTGATTAGTCAGGGTTAGGTTATAAAAAAATATCCAAATCTTTGGTAAACCCTAGGAGCACCATCAAATCTATCATAACCAAATGGAAAGAACATGGCACAACAGCAAACCTGCCAAGAGACGGCCACCCACCAAAACTCACGGACCGGGCAAGGAGGGCATTAATCAGAGAGGCAGCACAGAGACCTAAGGTAACCCTGGAGGAGCTGCAGAGTTCCACAGCAGAGACTGGAGTATCTGTACATAGGACGACAATAAGCCGTATGTTCTATAGGAGTTGGGCTTTATGGCAGAGTGGCCAGAAGAAAGCCATTACTTTCAGCAAAAAACAAAATGACACGTTTTGAGTTTGCGAAACGGCATGTGGGAGACTCCCAAAATGTATGGAGGAAGGTGCTCTGGTCTGATGAGACTAAAATGTAACTTTTTGGCCATCAAAGAAAACGCTATATCTGGCGCAAACCCAACATATCACATCACCCAAACACCATTCCCACAGTGAAACACAGTGCATCATGCTGTGGGGATATTTTTCAGCAGTTGGGACTGGGAAACTGGTCAGAGTTGAGGGAAAGATGGATGGTGCTAAATACAGGGATATTCTTGAGAAAAACCTGTACCACTCTGTGTGTGATTTGAGGCTAGGACGGAGGTTCACCTTCCAGCAAGACAATGACCCCAAACACACTGCTAAAGCAACACTTGAGTGGTTTAAGGGGGAAACATGTAAATGTGTTGGAATGGCCTAGTCAAAGCCCAGACCTCAATCCAATAGAAAATCTGTGGTCAGACTTAGATTGCTGTTCACAAGCACAAACTATCCAACTTGAAGGAGCTGAAGCAGTTTTGCAAGGAGGAATGGGCAAAAATCCCAGTGGTAAGATGTGGCAAGCTCATAGAGACTTATCCAAAGCGACTTGGAGCTGTGATAGCTGCAAAAGGTGGCTCTACAAAGTATTGACTTTAGAGGGGTAGTTATGCACATTGACTTTTTTTTTTCCTATTTGTTGTTTGCTTCACAATAAAAACAAAAAACACATCCTCAAAGTTGTGGGCATGTTCTGTAAATTACCGTATTTATCGGCGTATAACACGCACCCCAAGTTTAGGAGAGAATTTTAGGGAAAAAAAAAAAAACTTTTAGGAGGGAAGTTTAAGGAAAAAAAAACTTACATTAAAATGCCCATCAATGCAGCCTCATCAGTGTCCATTGCAGCCTTGTCAGTGCAGCTTTGCCCCAGTGCAGTCTTGTCAGTGCAGCTTTGCCCCAGTGCAGCCTTGTCAGTGCAGCTTTGACCCAGTGGTCAGTGCAGCCTTGCCCCCAGTGTCCATGCTTGCCCCCAGTGTCCATGCTTGCCCCCAGTGTCCATGCTTGCCCCCAGTGTCCATGCTTGCCCCCAGTGTCCATGCTTGCCCCCAGTGTCCATGCTTGCCCCCAGTGTCCATGCTTGCCCCCAGTGTCCATGCTTGCCCCCAGTGTCCATGCTTGCCTCCAGTGTCCATGCTTGCCTCCAGTGTCCATGCTTGCCCCCAGTGTCCATGCTTGCCCCCAGTGTCCATGCTTGCCCCCAGTGTCCCTGCTTGCCCCCAGTGTCCATGCTTGCCCCCAGTGTCCATGCTTGCCTCCAGTGTCCATGCTTGCCTCCAGTGTCCATGCTTGCCTCCAGTGTCCATGCTTGCCTCCAGTGTCCATGCTTGCCTCCAGTGTCCATGCTTGCCTCCAGTGTCCATGCTTGCCCCCAGTGTCCATGATCGCCGCCGACATACACATAGCTGCATTTAGTTTTAAATATGGTGCCGCGGAGTTCGGAGGGACTCGGCGGAGCTGAACGAGCGCCGCCGAAATCACAGGGAGCCGAGATACACAGTCGAGTGTATTCGGCTCTTTCCGGTGCCGCTCATAGTCCCGCCCAGTCCCGCCCTATGATGGACATAACACAGGTCCAATGGCGGGACTGGGCGTGACTGTGAGCGGCGCCGGAAAGAGCCGAATACACTCGACTATGTGTATCTCGGCTCACTGTGATTTCGGCGGCGCTCGTTCAGCTCCGCCGAGTCCCTCCGAACTCCGCGGCGCCATATTTAAAACGACACGCTATGTGAATGTCGGCGATCGCCGCCGATAGTTCACAATTAGCGGGGATCGGCGTATAACACGCACCCACGATTTTCCCGATTTTAAGGGGAAAAAAAGTGTGCGTTATACGCTGATAAATACGGTAAATGATGCAAATCCTCAAACAATCCATGTTAATTCCAGGTTCTGAGGCAACAAAACACGAAAAATGTCAAGGTGGGTGAATACTTTTGCAAAGCACTGTATACCTCAGCTTTGCTCTGGTAAGTGTGAGCAAAAAAAAAAAAATCTGTGTGCAAGTTTAAAGAGGAACTTCAGTCGTTCCTATGCCAATTAAAAGTCAGCAGCTTCAAAACATGTAGCTGCTGACTTTTTAAGAAAGTGGCAGCTGGTTCTCTACTGCAAATGCACAAAGCTCGCAGCACTTTCTAATTGGCATGGCGGCAGAAGGAGGAGGAAAGGGTGGAACTTGTGGGGGACCTCACCGCAGCCAGGTCTCCCAGAAGTGGGGACAGGTACGTGTCAAAAACACATTTGATGCCTTTCAGGGGTGCAAATAAGCCGAACTTACCCTTTTGGGTGGTGATTTGCTTTAAATGCTATGTTTACCTTTTATTTTCCTAAATTACAGCACCCCTATGTACCAATAAAGCATTAATGTACTTATTTTGCAAAAATAAAAATGGCTTTCCATTTGTTCTACAAACGCTTACCTCACTCTCTTCAAAGCAATTAAAAAAAAAAAAAAATACTGCTCCATTACTTCTGCCTTACTTCCTGGACAGACTTTAGGTCATGACACAGGAAGGAGTTGACCGGCAGGGGTAGATGATGCAGGGTGTGTGCTAATGAGATCAGCTGGTCAACTCCTTCCTGTGTCATGACCTAAAGTCTGTCCAGGAAGAAACGGATAAGTGTTTTTAAACACCTATGAAGAGAGTGAGGTAAGCCTGTGTAAAAATTCATGGAAAGCTGTTTTATTTTTGCAAAAGTACATTAATGCTATATTGGTACATAGGGGAGTTGGAAATTTAGGGGGGGGGGGGGGGGGGAGGTGAACAAAAAGGTCAAAACTAGTCAGAGCTTACACAGGGCCGAGAACAGTTTCTCTAGAACAGCGCAGGGTGCCCAAATGGCGAATTGCCCAGCACAAATCGGTGACACATGGGAAGAATGGTAGCGAGTCAAATGCTCTCCAAACTTGAAAGCACTGGCTATTTCTCTTCACTCCCAAAAGCAGCTGAACATTAAAGTAAACCTTTCGGATTTCCCCTTAAAGTGGTAGTAAACTCTAAACAAAAAAAATAAAAATAAACCAGTTCCCTGCAAGTTAATGTCATAATGTGTAGTATGCATTGTATGTTGGCACATTATGGAAGACCTCCCTTAAAACAAAGCGCTCCAGCGGTGCACTGTTACCAGTCTTCCTTCTGGGTTCACAGGCTTTGGCCACTTGAATGGCTGAGCTGCAATGACATCACCACCCCGCGCATGAGCGTCACAGCAATCTGAAGGGACAGCATGGCGACCAGTCACAGCAAGGTGCACATTAGGGATGAGCCGAACACCCCCCCCCCCCCCCCCCCGGTTCGGTTCACAGCCGAACATGCGAACAGGCAAAAAATTTGTTTGATCACGTGAACATCGTTAAAGTCTATGGGAAACTACCATGAAAAATCAAAAGTGCTAAATTTTAACGGTTAATGTGCAAGTTATTTTCATAAAAAGTATTTGGGGACCTGGGTCCTGGACCCAGGGGACATGTATCAATGCAAAAAAAAGTTTTAAAAACGTCAGTTTTTTCGGGAACAGTGATTTTAATAATGCTTAAAGTGAAACAAAAGTGAAATATTCCTTTAAATTTCGTACCGGGGGGGTGTCTATAGTATGCCTGTAAATTGGCGCATTTTTACGTGTTTAGAACAGTCCCTGCGCAAAATGACTTTTCTAAAAGGGAAAAAAAAAAGTCATTTAAAAAAGTACTCGCGGCTATAATGAATTGTCGTGTCTCAGCAATACAGATAAAAGTTATTGGAAAAAAAAAAACAGCATAGGATCCCCCCCCAGTCCATTACCAGGCCCTTTGGGTCTGGTATGAATATTAAGAGGAACCCCAAACCAAAAAAAAAAAAAATTTGCGTGGGGGGGGTCCCCCCAATTACATACCAGGCCCTGTATGGATATTAAGGGGAGCACTGCGCCAAATTTATTATTTCAAAATGGCGTAGGGGTCCCCCTCAAGATCCATATCAGACCTGGATTTTAGTGGAGCCCCGTGCCAAAATTAAAAAAAAAAAAAAAAAAATGGCATGGGGGCCCCCCAAAAATCCATATCAGACACTTATCTGAGCACGCAACCTGGCAGGCCTCAGGAAAAGAGGGGGGACACGAGAGAACACCCCCCCTTCCTGAACCGTACTAGGCCACATGCCCTCAACATGGGGAGGATGCTTTGGGGGTAGACCCCCAAAGCACCTTGTCCCCATGTTGATGGGGACAAGGGCCTCATCCCCACAACCCTTGCCTGGAGGTTGTGAGGGTCTGATCGGAATCTGGAAGCCCACTTTAACAAGGGGACCCCCAGATCCCGGCTCCCCCCCCCCGTTTGAAATTGTAACGGGTACATTGTACCCGTACCATTTCACAAAAAAAAAAAAACAAAAAAAAAAAAAAAAGTGTCAAAAAGTTAACAAAAAAAAACCACCACACACACACACACACACACACACACACACGACACACCTTTGACAAGTCCTTTATTTAAAAATGTCCCACAAAGTCCATTCATCTTCTTCTATGGCTCAGCCGAAAAATAAAATAAAAAAAGATCCACCTCCATGGGAGGCACCCGCCTTATGACGCTTCAACATGGATGACAGTTCTTTTATAAGTGAGGGCAGGGCCACATGGTGATGTACCTGGGTGACCCCGACCCCCTCTGATGCACTGGGACTTCCCAATGGCGTCAGAGGGAGGCGGGGCCACTTTACCACCACTTTAATCTCCACAGAAGAACACTGCTGATTGGGGATCCAGGGGAAACAACCCATTTAGTTTGAAATAAAATCTCTCTCTTTCACGCACACACACCTCACATTTTTGTAAATATTTTATTAGATCTTTTCATGTGACGACACTGAAGAAATGACACTTTGCTACAATGTAAAGTAGTGAGTATACAGCTTGTAAAAGTGTAAATTTGCTGTCCCCTCAAAATAACACAGCCATTAATGTCTAAACCACTGGCAACAAAAGTGAGTATACCCCTAAGTGAAAATGTCCAAATCGGGCCTAAAGTGTCAATATTTTGTCTGGCCACAATTATTTTCAAGCACTGCCTTAACCCTCTGGGGCAGGGAGTTCACCAGAGCTTCACAGGTTGCCACTGGAGTCCTCTTCCACCCCTCCCCGCCCCCCTCTGACGCCATTGGGAAGTCCCAGTGCGTCAGAGGGGGTCGGGGTCACCCAGGTACATCACGGAGCTGGTGGATGTTTGAGGATGCCCCACAGACGCTCAATAGGGTTTAGGTCTGGAGACATGCTTGGCCAGTCCATCACCTTTACCCTCAGCTTCTTTAGCGGCCCAGTCTCCGAAGGGAGGGGATCATGCCCGGCTTCAGTGTGTCACAGTACATGTTGGCATTTATGGTTCCCTCAATGAACTGTAGCTTCCCAGTGCCAGCAGCACTCATGCAGCCCCAGACCATGACACTCACCACCATGCTTGATTGTAGGCAAGACACTTGTCTTTGTACTCCTCACCTGGTTGCGGCCCCATACGCTTGACACCATCTGAACCAAATAGGCTTATCTTGGTCTCATCAGACCACAGGACATGGTTCCAGTAATCCATGTCCTTAGTCTGCTTGTCTTCAGCAAACTGTTTGCAGGCTTTCTTGTGCATCATCTTTAGAAGAGCCATGCTTCTGTGACAACAGCCATGCAGACTGTTATATTCTTTGAGTTGTGAGAGACACAAGACTCTGGTCTGGAACAACTGATGTTTATTTCAGTACTTACGTACACTCCAACATGCATCGCAGGATAGGTATATCTTATAATGTTTTCTAACATGTGTGCTAAGATGGCTACCATGCCCCTTATCACTCCTGGGTGGGGCCAGCCTTAAAGTGACAGTACATGTGGAACCCTTCAGGTATGACGCCTTCCATCCTTCCCAAAAATAAATAAATAAAAATAAATCACAACAAAAAACGAGAAAAGGCACAACACATTAACTAATAACTGTCCAATAACAGTCCTCCAAACAGGAGATTCACAAGACGTCTCCCGCATCCAGATGTGTGACCAAGCTTCCAGGGACAGCTGCAGGGACAAAATGGCATTGGATCACTTTCGGCGGCCCCGTCGAAAGTGTCCTAACGTTGAGGGCGGGCACCCAGCCACTCAGGACCGGAGGAAACAGGGCTGGCTGGAATGACACCGGCAGGGCCAAGAAGGGATCCACTAGCTCAGAGGGTAAACAGACCTC
The DNA here is from genome assembly GCA_037952835.1 of Lithobates septentrionalis. Lineage (NCBI taxonomy): Eukaryota > Metazoa > Chordata > Amphibia > Anura > Ranidae > Lithobates > Lithobates septentrionalis. The sequence continues at coordinate 144,304 of JBBDGP010002421.1, forward strand.
CGGACCAGGGCTGGAGGGCTCTGTTGGAGCTGAGCACAAAAGTTCAGAGGACCCCCAATCATCAGTCCCAGTGCATCCTGATCCGCTGGGATCAGCCGGCATCAGGGATTTGGGCAGTTGAGAACGAGGGCGCAGTTGGACCGCATGCCGTCTGCAAATGGGACCATCTTCCAGGCAGGCCCTATACATCCTGATCCCAAAGTCTCTGCAATGACAGCAGGAAGCCAACGGGTGTTGGAAGCCCCATAAGATCGGGCCCATACTTTGTTGGGCTCTGAATTGGGGGAGCTCATTGTGTTTGACCATCTTGTCTTGGGACTGCAGTACATGTTCCTGGACTGTTTGAGGGTGGAGCATGTCCAAAACAGTCCATGGCTGCCGATCCAGAAGGAGTTCCGCTGGAGTTTTTCCAGTGGTTGCATGTGGAACGTTTCTGTAAGCAGAAAGGAAGGAGTCCAGCTGCTGGGTTGACAGGGAATGTTTACTTGCAGCCACTGTAGCTTTTAAATAGTGTTTGAAAGTCTGCACAAACCGTTCTGCTTGACCATTTGTAGCCGGGTGGTAAGGTGCGGTCAACTTGTGCTTGATGTTGTGGGCAGTCAGGAAACGCTGAAACTCTTGACTGGGGAACTGCACACTGTTGTCCCTGACGATTTCTCTGGGGTATCCAAGCGTAGCAGCGAGATGTAACAGTATGGAAACCAGTGCCTTAGTCGTTGGCTGAGTAACAGGAATGACCTCAGGCCACTTTGAATAAGTGTCTACTATGATCAAGAAGGTGTGTCCTCTGATCGGGCCTGCAAAGTCCAAGTGTAGGCGAAACCAAAGAACCAGGGCTTGACGCACCCTCGAGGAGGGTCTCTTTCAGTTTGTGCACATCCAGCACAAGCATTCACATATGTCGTGATACCCAAGTCTAGGTTTGGCCACCACACACAGCCTCGGGCCTTTTGATTCATAGGTGTGCCCCCGGGATGACCAGTATGTAGCAAGTCCAGAATGTGTCTACGGGAGGGTTTGTGGAACGATCACTCGGTTTCCCCCAAAAAAACAGCCACAGTTCATTCCATACGCCTACGGGAATAAGGTTCAAAATCTTGTGTAATGGTTGCAGGCAAACCGGACTGTACCCAGGAGAGTATTGTTTTCAGAAAGGTATCCTTGGCTGTATGGGCTGCTATCTCCCCAGAAGGCAAGAAGAACAGGCTGGGGTAACGACAACTCTTGACCGTTGAAGAGTACATAGACGTGCGTCCGCATTAGCATCGGCATCATGACCGCGATACTGGATTTTGTAGTTGTATGCTCCCAAGAATAGGGCATAGCGTTGGAGGTGGTCCGCAGTAGTCAGAGATGCCTTTGTCAGGGCTAAAAGATCTGAAGGAGTGGTTTATGGTCCGTCAGTATGGTGAATTCCCTACCATACAGGTAAGGATGAAACTTAATTGCCCATATCAGCGCAAAAGCCTCTTTGTCAATGTGTGAGTAATTGCTTTCTGCTTTTGTCAAAGACCTGGAGGCAAATGCCACTGGTTTTTCTGACCCATCTGGTAAGATGTGAAATAGTACAGCCCCCAGACCAAAGGGTGAGGCATCACAAGCCAAGGTAAGAGGCTTCTGGAGGTCATAGTGCACGAGCATGCGTGACGCCAACAGCTTCCGCTTAGAAACTTTGAAAGCACGTTGGCATGCAGCCGACCAGTCCCATCTGGAGTGTTTCTCCAAAAGCTTGTTCAATGGAAACAAGGTGTGTGCCAGATCTGGCAGGAATTTCAGGTAATAGTTCAGCAAGCCAAGGTATGATCGCAGCTGCTGGACATTGGTTGGGGCTAGAGCTTTGACTAAAAGCATCAACCTTGGCTTCCGTGGTGTGTATACCCTCTGCATCCACAAGGTGGCCACAAAACTCCAATTTAGGCACCATGAATTGGCATTTTGCTAAGTTCACTTTTAGACCCTGCTCTTGGAGTCTCGCCAACACAAGCTCCACGTTCCGCTTGTGTTCCTGCTCTGTCCATCCCGTGATGAGCATGTCATCTATCAGGCACGGTGTGAAAGGAATGTCCGCCAAAATCTCATCCATTTTTCGTTGCCAAATGGCCGGGGCGGAGGCTACACCAAACACCATCCGATTATATTCATACAATCACTTGTGGGTGTTGATGGTTAGAAACTTGCGGGAAGAAGGATGGACCTCAAACTGTAAATATGCTTGTCTGAGATCAAACTTGGTAAACTTTTGACCCCCTGCAAGAGGCAAAAATGTAATCTACTCTGGCTAAGGGGATACTGGTCTAACTCCAGTTGGGAGTTCAGTGCCATGCAGAAATTGCCACAAATGCACAAGTCCCCATTCGCTTTCTTTACTGGTACAACTGGCGATGCCCACCCACTGTGCTCTACCTTGACACCTTGTTCCTCCAGCCGACTTAGTTCTGCTTCCACTCCTGCTCGGAGTGCAAAAGGTACTGTCCGAGCTTTGAAGAACTTAGGCTGAGCGTTGGATTTCAGCTTGAGTCTCACACAGTCATGCTTTATTTTCATCAACTGGTCATCAAAGATCTTTGGGAACCGCTGCTTCAGGGACACCACCCCCTCATTATCTCCTAATGGAATTTTAACAGTGTTACAGGGATTTATGGCGATGTCTGGCATACCAAAGTGAGCAATCCAGTCTCTCCCAAAGAGAGGGGGTCCCCCATTTTCTAGGATATATAATGACAGTCTCTTTGTCTGACCCTTGTAAAATACCTGTACTTTCACGTAGTAACTCAGTGGGTGGAGTATCTGCTTCGAGTATGTCCGCAGTTTGATTGGTGTTGGGCGGACAGTTATTCGGGTCTGAAGTTGTCTCCATTGTTTCTGGGTGATAACAAACTGGTGCTCCTGTGTCTACATACATCTTGAGTTTCTTTCCCTCAACGGTTACCTCTACAGTCATTGTGGAGGGTGTTGAATGCATATGATGTACGTCTAATCTGTGGAGCACTTCCTCATCCTCTATAACTCAGATGATGATTTATATCTTACCACCATATATGTCTTTGTCTTGGGGTTCAGAGGTTGTTTCTCGTACCTTCTTGCTATGGCACACTTGTTTAAGATAGCCTGTCTTACCACAATTATGACAGGTCTGATCCTTAAACCGGCAGACTTTGTGGTCATGGTCTGTATTCCCACAATGGTAGCAAGCTGACTCCCGGCTTGGTGGGGGTCTGTATTTCCAATTTGCGGCAGTTGGCTTGACTGATGTACTGAAAACTTTCTGTTTCACCTCTTCCCTTCTGCCCTTGGGGATTCAATTGCTCTGTATCTTTCACAGCCTTTTCCATCACTGAAGCTATCTTAATTGCCTTTGTAAGGGTAAGGTCTTTTTCTGTTAACAGTCTCTTTTGGCTAGACTCACTATTCAGTCCCATGACAAAACTTATCTCTCAGTGCAGTAGGCAAGTACAGGCAGTCTCCGCGTTATGAACGACTCCTACTTATGAACGGCCTCAAATGCCGGCCACTTGTGCTCCACGCTGGTCCTGGATACCTCCAGACACATCCCATACTGCAGTACTACACGTACTGCATGGCCAGGAGAGCCCCAGATAACATAACAAGCACCCAGAACATCCCACATCCATGCACAGGCGGACGTTACACTTACGAATGCAGTGTTCCGACCGGAAGTTACACTTACAAATGCAGTGTTGCGACTTATGAACAACTTCGACTTACAAACAAACCTACAGTCCCTATTGTGTTCGTAACTCGGGGACTTCCTGTATTCCCCAAAAGAGCAGGTAGAGGCTAGTCTGCAAAGGGCGAGAACCTAAGCTTTAATTTCTTCACCTGGCTGCTGCTGCCGCTGATAAAACTGGAATCTTTCTGCAATCTCTAGTGCAGTGGTTCTCAACCTGCTAGTGACGTGACCCCTTGATAAAATTTCCCAACTTGTGGGGACCCCTAACAATAAAATTATTTTCTTAGCGTGGGTTGTCAGTAGAGGTCGATCGATATATCGGCCGATATTTGGCTTTTTTTACTTAATCGGCATCGGCCGATTGTGCTGATAAAAAAAGCCGATTATAACTTCAGCGGGACTTGCAAATGACTTCTGTAATAGAAGTCAATGCAAGTTGTCTGAAGTTTGTCTTCTCTCCTCCTCTGGGCAGCCTGCCAAATCTGATAAGAAGATACATTTGTATCTCTTTGGGTTCTTTTATCAATAGACTGAACTCCATGTGTAGAATTTCTCAGTTTAACCATTTAAAGACTAAATCTTTTTTGACATTTGTTGCTTACAAGTAAAAATCCTGTATTTTCTGCTAAAAAAAAAATCACTTGGAACCCCCAAACATTATATATATATATTTTTTAGCAGAGACCCTAGGGAATAAAATAGCGGTTGTTGCAATATTTTATGTCACACGGTATTTGCGCAGCGGTCTTTCAAACGCAATTTTTTTTTAAAAAAATACACCAATTAAAAAAAAAAAAAAAATAAGCAGTAAAGTTAGCCTATTTTTTTTCGTCCAAAAGTTTTGATTACCTGTTTTTGTGTATTTAATATTTAAGATATAGTTATTTTTTTTTTAATCTAAATTATACATACAAGTGAACTGATTGGTGGTTTGTTTTGTTCAATAAATGTTTAAATGTAAAAAATTTTCTGTATCACTTATTACTTAAGGTTGCTTTCACACTGGAGCAGGCAGGCGGTAAAACGCTGTTAGTTTTAGCGGCGCTATTCGGCTGCTAGCGGGGCGCTTATAACCCAGCTAGCGGCCGAGGAAGGGGTTAAATTCGCCCCTGAAGTGCTGCTGCCGAAACGCTTTGCAGGCGCTTCGGCAGCGGTGCGCATTCATTTCAATGGGCAGGAGTGGTGGAGGAGCGGTATACATCGCTCCAAAGATGCCGCTTGCAGGACTTTTTTCTTACATCCTGCCAGCGCATCGCCTCAGTGTGAAAACACTCGGGATATCACACGGAGACTGTAGGGAAGCCGTTTTACAGGCACTTTACAGGCGCTATTTTTAGCCCAAAAGCGCCTAAAAAAACGCCCCAGTGTGAAAGGGGTCTAACTGTTAGATTTTATGAGATGAAGGGGGGAAAAAAAAAAAAAAAAAAAAAGAAAAAAAAAAAAAAATCGTCCTAATATATCGGCATCATATATCGGCCACCGCGATTTCTAAATATCGGCATCGGCCAGAGAAAAACCCATATCGGTCGACCTCTAGTTGTCAGCACTCAAGGCAGGTCAAGTAATTTGCGCCCCTAACCCACGGACATTTAGCGCTCCCTTAGTACCTTCCACTCGTACAGTATTAAAACCCCACAGGGTACCACTCTCTTTTTTGTTCTCCTTTCTTTCCCTTTTACCTCTCTCTAACCTAATTTATTTATTCTTCCCCCCCCCATCCCTCTCTCTAGCCATCTTTATTGTTCTTTCTCTCCCTTTCTTTGTTCCTCCCCCTCTTTTCCTCTCCCTTTCATGTATTCTCTATTTTATTTCTTCGCTTACTCCTTGGTGGGGGGGAATGGGATCAGTGGCAGTGCTGGCGGGAGTTCTGATCAGCCAATTTGGGTGCTCTTGATCAAGGTCATCTGCTGATCTGAGAACTGTAGTGGGCACTTCTAATGGCAACTCTAAGGTAGTAAGGTAGCATTACTCACTGTGTCTCCAGCTCTGTGGTGTCTCGCAGCAGTGACACCTATGCCTAAATCAGGAGATAGGGTCTCCTCCAGCCCCTCCCACTTCACATTCCTCACCAGTCAGCTGACCTCTAGTCTCTGCCCCCTAGCCATGCCATGAACTTAATGGGCGGCTGTGAAGAGGCTGAGTGGGCTTCAGGAACAGCCCAGTTGGGTGGCCGCAAAAAGGCTCTGAGAGCGGTGCGGGCTTCAGGAACAGCCCAGGATTTGGTGACCCCTAGCAAATTGTCATTTGACCCCCAGGTTGAAAACCACTGCTCTAGAGGTTTAGGCTGGAAGTGATCCTCTAACAGTATCCGGACCTCTGCCAATGTCTTAGGTGCTGGTTTTACAGGGGAAAGGAGATCCCTAAGCGTGTCATATGTACCAACCACTGTCAGTAATACTGCTACTTGCCTGTTGTCTGGGATGGCATTTGCACTGAAATACTGTTCCAGTCTCTCAACCCAGGAACTCCAGGATGTCTGTTCTCCATCAAATTCACTTAATGTCCCGATCAATGACATTCTCCCTGCTGGGCTCTGCAAGTGCTTTTATCCAGGTGACAATCCACACTACCTTTGTCTCTCTCTCTCTCAGAATGATAGCAACTTTGTAAATCCCATGCCCATTGCCACTGTTATATTCTCTGAGTTGTGAGAGACACAAGACTCTGGTCTGGAACACTGATGTTTATTTCAGTACACTCCAACATGCATCTCAGGGTAGGTATATCTTAGTGTGCTTCCCTTACATGTGCTCTAAGATGGCTACTATGCCCCTTGACCTGGTCATCACTCCTGGGAGGAGCCAGCCTTAAATTGACAGTACATGTGGAACCCTTCAAGTATAACACAGACCAAATTTGAAGCAGTGTGTGGTGTATGGTCTGAGCACTAACAGACTGACTCCCCCCACCCCCACCCCTTCAACCTCTGGCAGCACTCATACATCAATTTCCCAAAGACAACCTCTGGATATGACGCTGAGCACATGCACTCAACTTCCTTGGTCAACCATGGCGAGGCCTGTTCTGAGTGGTACCTGTTCTGTACACAGCCCCCCATCCAGCACACAGGCCCCCTCCAGTATACAGCGCCCCTCTCCCCAGCACACAGCCCCCCATCCAGTACACAGCCTCCTTCCCCAGTACACAGCCCCCCCGCACTCCCAAGAGACCTCAGTCCCTTACAAACTGCTCCTCTTGTGTCACTCATATAGTAAAATGAAGCTTCTATATACCTCAATAGCTCAGTTTTTTTCACTGACCTGGTCACATGACTGCTCTCCTCTGTGCTCTCCTCTGACGTTACATAGATGGTCATGTGACCGCTCTCCTCCTCCAATCTAAAGCTACACCCAGAGGAGAGCAGCCAGAAAAAAAAAAACAGCTATTGAGATATTTACAAGCTTTGTTTTTACAATGACACTGACACAGGAGCAGCGTTGTAGAAGGGACTGGTCATATATACATATATACACACACACACACACACACACACACACACATACACAGATAGATAGAATATATATTATATAAACTAGATACTTTTAGTATTTTTTTTATTTTTATTTTTATAACTGATCACGTGAGCTGTTTTCAGCTGCATAAGAGGCTTAGAGAGCTGGGGGTCAAAACTGCAGGGGGGGGGGGGGGGTCAGCAGAAGGCAGAGAAACAGCAGCACACTAATCTTCCCAGTGAGCAACTGTGCAGAAGGGTGTGTCAGCACATTGACCACTGGATTTCTGGCAGGCTGTGCTAGGTAGAATGCAAAAGAAGCAATCTGACCACTTTAGGAGGGATGTGCTTCCATGCCGTGGTCAGTTTGAAATAGGAAAGCAGGAGAACTGGCAGGATCACCAGGTATTTCAAACAAAGGAAGTAATACAAAGAGTACAGGATACTTTTTAATACAACAGACACATGTCAGTAATATGAAATGTTGGGGTAACTTACAGGTTAACTAGTGCAAGCATGGGAACTTTTGATATCAACCTCCTGTTATGTCCCAAATCAGAGATCGAGAGAGAGAGAGAGAGATCGAGAGAGAGATCGAGAGAGAGAGAGATCGAGATCGAGAGAGATCGAGATCGAGAGAGATCGAGATCGAGAGAGATCGAGATCGAGATCGAGATCGAGAGAGAGATCGAGAGAGAGATCGAGAGAGAGAGAGATCGAGAGAGAGATCGAGATCGAGAGAGAGATCGAGATCGAGAGAGAGATCGAGATCGAGAGAGAGATCGAGATCGAGAGAGAGATCGAGAGAGAGAGAGAGATCGAGAGAGAGAGAGAGATCGAGAGAGAGATCGATCGAGAGAGAGATCGATCGAGAGAGAGATCGATCGAGAGAGATCGAGAGAGATCGAGAAAGATCGAGAGAGAGAGAGATTCCTCTGCTTTTTTTCCTACATGTTTTGAGTGTGCTTCCACTTCTCTCAAGAGGCCTGCCCTGAGCAGTCTACCATTTCTGCTGGATATCATCATCCACTCTACCCAGTGTATGACTATGAGGTTACGTCCTAATGAGGTTCTGTTATGTATATAGTAGCCCAGACAGTGAGTAGAAAGAGGGGAAGCTGCTATCTGGCTCTGTGGACTGCATAACAAAAGTTCTTCTTATGCTATGCAGTTAAATACTAGAACAGCTGGCAGGATCTACAATAGTGGCTGTTGACTTGTGGCTTCTATTTACTGGAAACATTAAAGAACTAACTGAGGGTGATGAAGTGGTGTATGTATTCTTTTTTGTTGATTTCCATACATCACTGTTGAGTTGCAAGAGAAGAAGCCCTCAGTGGGACCCATTACAGAATCCTGGATTTCTATTGTACACATTTACACTGTTACCTTACAGTGGTAAGGGGCCATTGCACATAGAGGTGTAATTGCACTGAAGAAAAAAAAAAAGTGACCAAACCATCATTACATTATCATATTTTCAGTGTCAGTTGGAGCAGCACCCTACGTTTTCACTTTGCTCATCGCTATACATCTGAGGACTTTGTGTATCTGGACTTCACCTTTGACACCAGCACTTTATTTCTATGTATCCGATACAGGAAATAATTTACTCTTACATTATTTGTTGACAGGAGTTTATATTCATCTTGTCAGCACGTAGCACTTTATATAGTTTATAATATTTTTATCTGTGGGCATTGGAGTCCCATATTCAGCTTTTTTAGCACATAGCACTTTTTTTGTTGATTTATCACTTCGAGCAGTGGTCATCAACCCTGTCCTCAGGTCCCACTAACAGGCCAGGTTTTATGTATTACCTTGGGGAAATGCAGACTAGAATACTACAATCACTGAGCAGCAAATGATATCATCTGTGATGTATTTCAGTTATCTTGCAAACCTGGCCTGGTAGTGGGCCCTGAGGACAGGGTTGATGATCACTGCCTTAGAGCACAGCACCATCTATTGATTTTCTTTACAGTGTATGACTTTACCCCTCCCTTGCCCTATGCCATACTATCCCATCCAAGACTTATTGATTCTGACATCCTTGATTACAGTTTGCACCATAACTACCCCCCTTTTACTGAAGTCAAAGGACCTGACTGTACTATTTGGCCAGGGGACCCAGATCACAAGATACTCAAATCTGGTATAACCATTCCCATAGATCATTCACTTATGCATTTAGTTGTTTTTTTTAAAGCAGCTTGAGTTTGTTTTATGCTTAGATCTTTGCATCAGTGTATTACTTTAGCACAACTGTAATGTTTCCTGGACACGTTCTGCAACTCCCAGATTGATTTTATGTCCTGTCTGAAGTGGTCCTTTATGGCGCTCACAAAAAATACACAATCTGCGAGAGCCTGCATGGTAAATATTTACTTATCCAAATTCTACCTGTAAATAAATTCTGGGATGTAATTCAGCATAAATTATCTGGATCTGGATGCTCCCCTGAGGTGGGAAGAGTCTGATGGCAGACGATGCTGCATTAAGCATCTTCTCGTTTGCATCCATCCATGCTCTCACACGATCGGTGGCAGATGTGCCGCGTCTCATGGCCCGTTTAGTGTTTGTTTTCAATCTTCATTTCACAACATGTAATGCTAAACAAATTAATCTTATAACACTGAGCTGCTGTCAGCTTTAAGAGGACCTGTTAGCGGCTGAACAGGTATTTGTTAACCTCCCTGGCGGTATGATTCTTTCTGATTTTAGGTGCTGAAAGCGGTACAATTATTTTGCATGGAAATTTGGCGTTTTATATTGTAGGTCTGTAATTATTAACAATAACACACTTAAATCTGTCCAAACAAGAGTCTAGTAGATATCCCGGGTATGATAAAGTTTGAAACACAAAAACATAAATTATAATATAATAAAAAAAAAAATAATAAAAAAAATAAAAATAAATAGTAATAAAATAAATTTCCACACGATTCACCATCGCTCAATTCTGCAAGTGTTCTAATTTACTATCGCTGTTTTCTAGCTGGTCTAAAGCCATTTTTGACGTAATGGGACACTTTTTGGTTGCTATGGACAATCTCCAGTTTCCAGGCAGAAAGAACAGTATATGCAATATAAAACTGCATGCAGGGCATAGGCCAGAGCACTGTGGACAAATGGGATGTGAAATGATTTCATACAGTACTGTAATCTGTAAGATTACAGTACTGTATGTGTTATGCTTTTTACATTTTTTCAATTTGCCGCCAGGCTCCGCCCCCGTGCGTCGCGACGCTCGCAGGGAACGGAGCCTGGCACGGAGAGGCTTCGGAACAGGACACAGCCCGCGGACACTGCGGGGGACATCGCAGGATCCCAGGGACAAGGTAAGTAAGGAGGCACCAGGATCCTGCGATGTAATCCCGAGTGTGGCTCGGGGTTACCGCTAATGGTGCTGAATTTTAACCCCGAGCCACACTCGGGAAAACCGCCAGGGAGGTTAAAAAAGAATAGAAAAAGAGGCAAGTATTAGCAGTAGACTCAGCCAGTGGGCTACAAATGATAACCTCCCCAATTTCATACGGATGGAGACATTTCCCTCTACTCCCCATCTCTGAAATGGACAGTAAAAAAAGAGAAGTAGCAGACTGCTGAGCTCATCTCTCTCCTCCTATAAAGCTTGCTCCTTGCACTGCAGCACACCTGATTGGCTCATTGTGCTGCTTCTCCTTCTCTAAGCTCTGCAGTACAGGGACAGTAGGAGGCAGATATCAAGTTAAATTCAGGAACCTAAACGGCTTGAGTTAAAAAAAAAAAAAAAAAAAAAAAAAATTACATTTAATAACATACTTAATATCTGCCTGGAGGTCATCTTTAAAGCTAAAAACGCAACCCTTAATAAGCACACACCAGCATACAGCAGCTGACACCAGTCGATGACGAATGAATAGAGTCAATAGTCAATGGAGTCCTATGCTGGTTGTACTGTTTGCAGATCAAAAAAAAAAAAAAAAAAAAGCTTATGCTGTGTATTCGCTGCCTCATTACACCTGCCAACCCTTGTGTCAGCCGTTTCCCCACTGAGTCTTCACTCAGCAGTATTGAGTAGTAATACTCACGGGGACTAGTGCAGAACATAACCACTTTATTAGCAATTTCACTACATTACTTTTTTTTTTAAAATGTAAAACCCATTTTAGTCTCAGAAGATATACCAGTCAAAAAAAAAAAAAATATTTAATGTAATTCAGACATTTAGGGGACACGGTTTAAATTATATTTTCTTTTCTGTGCAATTCCTGCATTCATTTCCTGCCCCTGGCTGGCCATTTTGTTGCCTGTATCCATATTTTCTGAATAGACCTGAATCTGTATCCAGGCAAAATGAAGATTCTGACCCATTTAACTTCACATTCTCTCAGAGAGTCCCAAACAAACTGGTAGTAAATCTCTAGTCATCACACGTGAGTGAAACTCCTCTTAAGGCCCCTAAACTAATTGTAGATGATCAACTTGTGAAACATTCCATTCAGTTGAAAACAGGAGTTAAATGCTAAATATTTTTGTATAGATATAAGATATATAAAAACATAAATATCTTTGTTCCCTTTTTTATAAGTGATCACATTCCCCTCTGTTCTCAGCGGCATAAGAGCTGGGGAGAGGAGAAGCAGCTGTACACCGAGCTTCCCAGTGACAGGCTGTGCGGGGAGGGGGGGGGGGCCAGACAGAGTTCCCAGCATAGCTAAAGAACTGACCATGGTGTGCTCTCCTGCTTAGTGTGATCAGTTTGTAATAAGAAAGCAGGAGGGACTGACAAGAACATCAGGAATTTCACAAAAAGTAAGCAATACACAGAACAGGAGACTTTCTCATACTGTACATCAGGCACATATCAGGAATATGAAGTGTTGGGGTAACAAATGCTTTAAGGCCTGATCTGTTTTTGCTCAGCAGGGGATCAATCAGCTGATCCCCTGCTGAGCAGAGCGGGTGGATGACAGGTCTGTGTCCGCTCATGCAGAGTTGATGTGGACAAAACCCACTCTGCTCTATGGGTAGCTGGCTATAAAAACAAACAGACAAGCTGTCCAGTTACACCTGGCTGCCCTCCGATCCAGCCGGAGGGAAACAAATCCCCAACATTCTTTTTTTATGCTGGATCAGTCCCGGAGGTAGCCGGGTGTAAACAGACAAGTTTGTTTACATCTGGTGCTCCACAGAGGAGAATGGATGGTCCAATTGGGTCCAGCTAAAAAACAGACAGCTGGACCCAATCAGATCGCTCATGTGAAAGGGGCCAAAGGCCAAAAAAAGGTCTAGTTTAGATCCATGCAGTAGCTCTGTAGATAAACTTGTGTACAAACTCCCTGTTATACATGGATCCAAATTCAGCTGAACCAGGCGAATTTCAATCCATGCAAAGTCGGCTTAAAAACGTACAGACAAGTTCCAGCATCGATAGATGTACTTTGATCAAACCCATGTGCACGAGACTCTGTCCTAAAGAAAAAAAAACAAAAAACTGAAAAACAAAGTGCAGACACTTGATTACATCCTCTAGGCTGGTTTATGACCAGGAAGGTATAAGCATCAAGGATCATGCACATCTAAAAGAAATGCTGGAGATTACTCTCCTTTCACAGGTTACTAGAACATTTCTTTCTGCACATGATTGTAGACGAGATGTTTATGTTTTTCAGACAACAAAAGATGAAAATCCACCTCAGTAAATAAAATAATACCAACAAAAAGTTAAATCCAAGCAGAATCTTCTCAATGACCTGCACCCTCTTCAAAAATGACCCCATGTGTGAACAAGTCCACATTCGCTATTGTGCATATATAACCCAAATTTAGCAACACAATAAGACACAGCTAAGGTTTAAAAATAACCTTTTGCTTTCCCCTTCCTAAGGGCAGTGATAAAGAAGTTTATTCAAGCAGACAAAAAAGGACCAGTTAAGCAACAATCACCACAATGTTCCTGAACTGGGGCAATAACCTAAAGATAGCAACAACTGCTGACTATATATCACCCTGACTTTCTGGTTGCTTGTCAAAGAGTTTCTAAATTAATGGTTGGACTCATGGACTAGAATATAGACATCATTGTTGAATCCTTGTGACCAAGCAGCCATTTAAAACACACAATCTTGCCAGTGGCTAGACTGCTTTCCTGGAGAAAGAAACCAGAGAGAACCACAAGCCACCACGGCTTGAACACCAGACCACTGTAATGCCCCACCATCAATCCATATGGTGGGGTCAGAGACTGTTGTCCTGAAAGGTGCATGTTTGCTTTGCTTATTCAAGGCAATATGACCGGTACTCTTTTAGCCAGCTTGCATATTGAGGGGGACAAAGTTTGGGGGAGTAAGCTGCATAGATTCACTTTAACCCTTTCGCTGCCCCAGCCTTTTTTTTGTGTGCACGCTATAATGCAGATTTTAGGCAAGAGAATTACTTATTTTCTGAAAGCAGAGGCCCTGTAGAATTAAAATACTGGCAATTTTTTATATCATGCAATATTCCTGCTACACTTTATCACAGTGATGGCCCTAGATTGATTTCTCTTATTTTGGCATTCAAGCCAATACTAAACACGTATAGGGCAATGATCGTTTATGTATACGTGTTGTTTCTCTGCATATGTCTATGTGCGAGGGCCGGAGCAAGGGCTTTAATTGTTTTCTTTATTTATTCTAAACGTTATTTTTTTTCCTGATGTAGCTGTTTGATTTATAGATACTACCTGGCATCCTCAATGGACTGCTTTATCCGGCTCAGGGAAATCACAGAGTTATGCAGGGTGGATTGGATTTAAATCACTAGTAAAAAGGCTTGATTTAAATCATAATTTTTAACCACTTCAATACTGGGCACTTTCGCCCCCCTCCTTCCCAGACCAATTTTCAGCTTTCAGCGCTCTCACAATTTCAATGACAATTGCGCGGTCATACAATGTTGTACTCAAATGAAATTTTTATCATTTTGTTCACACAAATAGAGCTTTCTTTTGGTGGTATTTATTCATTACTCCATTTTTTATTTTTTGCGATATAAGCGAAAAAAGAGCGGAAATTTGGAAAAAAAACAATATTTTCTTCTTTCTATTTTAATAAAAATCCAATAAAATCGAATTTTGTCATAAATTTAAGCCAAAATGTATTCTGCTACATGTTTTTGTTAAAAAAAATCCCGTTAAGTGTATAATAATTGGTTCGTGTGATCACGGACACATGTGCGCAAATGATAATGTACAGATGTGCACAGGTGATCACGGACATATGTGTGCAGATAATCATTGGGACATGTGATTTTACTGGGACATATGTGGGGGACAGGTGTTTTTACTATGTGGGGACATGTGTTTTGGGGACATGTGTTTTGGGGACGTGTGTTGGGGACATTGTGTGTTTACTTTGTGTTTTTTACATTGTGGGGACACTAGACTGGTGATCAGTGAGTAAAAAGCTGTAAAAAACAGCTCATACTCACTGATCACCAGCCGGCTGCAGCGATCCGCTCTCCTCTCCTCACTGACAACTTCCGTGTGAGGAGAGGAGAGCAGATTGCCTAGCAACCGGCTCTGTGTTTACATCACATGACGGCTGTGATTCGACACGGCCGTCATGTGATCAGGAGGGCCAATCACAGAGCCCTCCTACCGATCGGAGATGCGCCGTGTCCGGGTGACACGAGCGCATCGGGATCACGCCGCTGCGCGGGCACGCGCGCGCGATCCCGCTCCTTCTGAGGGACGTTCCTGAACGTCCACTCAGAAGGAGAGATAGCCCACCCGGCCGTTTATGTGCAGTGGCCGGGTGGGAAGTGGTTAAAGAGCAGCTGTCATCTGTTCCGCAGCGGCGGCTCCCCCTCTGACCCGCTGTTGACTCACCGACAGTCCCATTCACTTTAATGGTCAGACAGCTGGTGATGTGACAGTGACACAACAAGGTGAGGGAAAATGGCGGTAGCAGGCGAGTGGATGCCACTAACAGGCGCTGCCATTATGGATATGAAATGACAGGTGCTCTTTAAATGTAAGGACTTATTCTTGCTTGTAGTTAGAATCTTTATTATTTGCAAACAAAATTAAGGTTTCCTA
Source organism: Lithobates septentrionalis (assembly GCA_037952835.1). Classification (NCBI taxonomy): domain Eukaryota; kingdom Metazoa; phylum Chordata; class Amphibia; order Anura; family Ranidae; genus Lithobates; species Lithobates septentrionalis. The sequence goes on from JBBDGP010002421.1 coordinate 159,511, forward strand.
TTTAGAATAAGCTGTCAGGTTAGTAAAACAGCGATGTCCAAAACTATTCAATCATACAGTTTGTAGTGTACATAGATTTGCAAAACAATGGGATAAGGAATATTCCTGAACTTTGTCTTATCTCATGGTTACTGTAAAAATTGTGTGAATGCATCAATGCAGTGCATGTTATCTCAGCCTACATTCACTGAAAGTTTGTTTACCAACGTAAATATTGCAGAATATACAGCCTCATGCTCCATTTCATGCTGTATAAACTAAATTATTATTCCATCTTAGATAGAAAACTCTTAAGAGTTATTTATATAAAATGCTTTTGGAGTAAAAATCTGATTTAAATTAAAAAAAAAAAAAAAAATGATTTTTATCCACCCTGGTGTTATGTGGTTCCCAGCAGCAGAAAAGGTGCTGTGGTTTCCAGTGTGTGGGGAGGGTATTAAGAATTATTAGCATCCCCACGCATTTGCTAACAGCAGCGCATTTTTGCTGTGGGTGCAAGAAAGAGTACAATATACATGCAGTCCAGCGCCCACAGAAGTGTGAACCTAGCCTTAGTACTCAGTTTTCAGTCTACGAAGTGCTGTGAAGAGCTGTGAATTTTTAAGGGTAAAGTGATGAATGATAGGTGGGATGTCCTCCTTGCTACCACTCAAAAGGGTTATAAAAATGTAAATTTAGTTTATGATAGGCTTATGTTTACCACCATCCTCCCATATTGAATTGTATTGTAACTCTACCATCTGCCCTCATGTTGTAAAGCGCTGCGCAAACTGTTGGTGCTATATAAATCCTGTATAACAATAATAAAAATTTAGCAGCATTAACTTTACCAAGTTTCAGAGTTTTTTCCCTTTCAACTATTGACCTGATAGGAGAAACAGAGGCCACACTCTGAACATCTCACCACAGGAAACTTTATTAGCTACTGGACAGTTGACAATCCATCCAAACTCCTCCCTCAGCTGCTTTAAACTCACAAATAAAGCATTTGTAGACTTGTGTTTTTCCTTAAAGTGGATGGAATCCCTCACATATACACAGAGAGGAAACAAATCTCCCTACATAAGTTTTACATGTATATCTATTGTTGAGAGATATCGATCTCATAATATATATAATTATGAGATAGATATCAGGCCAGGCCATAGATCATGAGATTTTCTCTTTCCCTCTACCACGAGTGAAAGGAAAGAAAGTCGCTTGAGTTCCGAAATGCCTCCCGCTGCGATATTGTAGAACACCAGCGAGAGGCACAGGGAGCTCTCTTGGCCGGCAGAATACAACGGTTACTGCTAGTGGCTGTATCTGCTGGCAGTAACCACGTGTAGAAAAATCCAACATGCTGGTTGTATCCAAATTGATTGATCGATCAGACTGCTCATACATGCTTCCAAGATTGGCCTGTCCCTGCTGAACCAACGAACATTTGAACGATCTATGGCAGGCTGGATGAGACACAACCAGAACCAGCACCTAAAAATCATGCTTAAAATGTTACTTAACCCAGGACCCTCCATTCACTATCTCTGGTCTCCCACTGTACACAGAACATGGAAATGCAATTATTTTAGTAAATATAAACTGCTGAATACCTTTTCTCATCAGCAGTATATAGCAGTCTTGTGACTTCTATCAGTGTCTGGTAAAAGCTTGTAGGAGGAGTTTTCATTCTCCTCTGACTGTCCTATGAGGCTGCAGGACCCCTAGGGCAGGGATATGCAATTAGCGGACCTCCAGCTGTTGCAAAACTACAGGTCCCATCATGCTTATGACTGTCAGAGTCTTGCTATGCCTCATGGGACTTGTAGTTCTGCAACAGCTAATTACATATCCCTGCCCTAGGGGGTCGACCGATTATTCACATTCTTCAAATTATGGGTATTGGTCATAAATGTACCGATATTGGTCAGACCTTCTCCCCCTGTCCCGGTGGCACGCACTGCAGTCTCAATCACTGTCAGTAGTGCGGAGGGCAGCAGAGAGATGACATTATCTCTCACTGCTGCTTCGCATCACGGCTGTTCCGCCCGTACAGCAGGGCCGCAAAGGCTGCTCGACAGAACTGCAGCCAAGCAGAGAGATAGTTGCATAATCTCTCCTTGTCCGCGTGTGGAAGTTTACCCACTCGGACGCTTCTGGGGAGAGGCTGCAAGAAGTAGCGATAAGCTGCATCTGGGTGGCAGGTGACAGTGATGTACAGAATGTCGACACCTTATATCAGCTATCGGCCTGAAAGGCGGTAAAAAAAAAAAAAAAAACGAAAAACGGTATTGGCCCTAAAAAAAGTGATCTAGTTCGACCTCTACCCCTGACCCTCTGTCTGGACAGAGACAATTGGCCCTGTGCTGATCAAATACACAAAAATAAAAATATCACAAAACACTCTCTAGCAATACACACCAAACTGAGCATAAAGCAGAGTGCCCCCAAGGCTCTGTACTATAAGTTGATGGATTGGGGACAGTGGGAAAAGGGGAGGGAGGATCAGAGAAGACAGGCTCAAACAGCCTTTTTTTCACAAAATGCAGAGGATTAACCCCTTACGTTCCACAGCAAGTGTAACAACTATGCTTTACTCCATATTGATTGATTTTACTGTTGTGATTTAGTAACACTTTAAGATACAGGCCTGAGGAGGGTTGAATGATGAGTTATGAATTTTAAAACTAACACCCCCTTACTCCCAAGTTAGAAGGAGAAGAAAAAAAATATTGAAAGAAAAAAAATAAAATACACCACACACACACCAAATCTAAGGACAGGTAAGCTCAAAAGTATTACATTTTTTGGTTTTAGATATGCTTTAAATGCAGATTAGAAGAACTCTAAAAACTACAGCCAAAATGACCTCCTTCATAATACAGAACATAGTTATGTGTATGTTGCATATTTTCCCGCCACTGTTACTTTGATGTGCACTTACTCATTGTGAATGCAGTAAACTATATTTCTTAGCATAAATAAATAAACCAACCAACACAACCATGTTAACCCAATGTTTCTATATAGTCTTAGTTGGGGGGGGGGGGGGGAGGAAGAAGTTCCAGCAGTGTGCAGATAGGAGCTATGGCCAATTCACCAGTGGATGCATGTGTGGAAGCTACATGGATACAAAAGGAGTACAGACTCATTATAGTACAGAACAAACTACCTGCAAAACACCACTGCTCTGGCTATTACAATCAAGCGGCTATAATGACAACCAAAGTATGGTATACCAGTGTCACATTGCTTTACTTAATAGGCTGCCTAGCAGAGCTGCCAAAAACTATTGCAGCTTCTGCCAATACATATTAGAATATAAAAATGCTACCGACAGGCCTGACCCAATTGATCCATCTAGTTTGTCTAGTTTTTTTATTATTAGTTTATTCTCATGACAGGTTTGCGCTTGTTTACAGCAGGTTTAAATTCTTTAAAGGTTTTTAAAATGTATATATGATTAGAGGAAGAATGAGGTTTTTTTTTTTTACCTCCTAGATACACTGAGGAAAAAAAAAAAAAAAAAAAAAGTATATGATCCCCTGCTGGTTTTGTACGTTTGCCCACTGACAAAGAAATGATCATGCTATAATTTAAGTGGTAGGTTTTTTTTAACAGTGAGAGACCGAACAACAACAAAAATAATGGAGAAAAACAGATTACAAAAAAGTAATACATTGATTTGCATTTTAAATGAGTGAAATAAGTATTTGATCCCCTATCAATCAGAAAGATTTCTGGCTGCCAGGTGTCTTCTATACAGGTAAAAAGCCGAGATTAGGAGCACTCTTAAAGGGAGTGTTCCTAATCTCAGCTTGTTACCTGTATAAAAGAGACCTGTCCACAGAAGCAATCAGATTCCAATCTCTCCACAATGGCCATGACCAAAGATCTCCTAGGTATCAGGGACAAGACTGTAGACCTACACAAGGCCTGAATGGGCTACAAGACCGTCATGGCCAAAAAGTTAGAGGGCTTTTTAAACTAGGTGATGGGGGGGGGGGGGGGTCCAGAGGTTGAGATAGTCAGCGCGGAACATATTCCAGAGGGTAGTATTGGGGGCATTAGTGGTAGGTTGACCAAAGCACAAAAACCCAAGGTAAGTATAGTAGCAAGTCCTAGTTGCAATCTCGAAAAACACCCAATAAGAGGACAATATGCGACCGGTCTAAACTATGTGGCATGTTCACCAATGCCAGGGGCCTGGCGGACAAGATGGGACAACTAGAGATACTGTTGTACAAGGAGGATTTGGATTTTGTGGGAATTTCAGAGACCTGGTTCAACAGCTCTCATGATTGGCTGGCAAACATTCAAGGGTATACCCTTTACCGCAAGGATAGAGAGGGTAAAAAAGGGGGAGGGGTATGCCTAGATATCAAGAATAATGTACAAGTGAATGTGTGAGATGACATCACTGAGGGAGCTAGGGAGGAGGTGGAAGTCTTATGGGTAGAGCTCCAAAGGGATGAAGCTAAGGGGAAAATAATACTAGGAGTATGCTATAGGCCCCCTAACCTGGGGGAGGAAGTAGAGACAGATCTCCTATCACAATTTGCATCAATTTAGGTAACAGCGATCACAGGTCAATTAGTTTCAGTATAAATTACACAAATAGGAAGCATAAATTGAATACAAAGACACTGAATTTCAAAAGAGCCAACTTCCCTAAGCTACAAACCTTGCTAAAAGGCATAAATTGGGATAAAATATTAGGAACAAAGAACACGGAAGAGAGATTGGTTTGCTTTAAGAGCATATTAAATAAGGGCATTAGCCAATGCATCCCATTGGGTAATACATTTAAAAGAGCGAACAAAAGTCCTGGATGGCTTAACTCCAATGTAAAAATGCATATAAAAGCAAAGGAGAAGGCCTTCAAAAAATACAAGGTTAAGGGATCATCCTCAGCATTCAGACTTTATAAAGAATGCAACAAGAAATGTAAGGGTGCAATTAGGATGGCTAAGATAGAACATGAATGACACATAGCGGAGGAGAGCAAAAAAAATCCCAAGAAATTCTTTAAAGCGGGGGTCCACCTATCTATCGTTTTTTTTTTTTGGAGTTCATTCACAAACTTTTCTTCTCATGATTATCTACTCACATGTTCTGTGTAATAAGTCCGCCTGTGTCCGATTTCGTTGTAAAGAATAACTTATAAAATTCACTGAAGGCGGTTTCCATCTTCATTGTGGGCATTTGAAGCCCACAAGCATGTATTTCCTGGATGCGGTGAATGCTGTGCTCCCAGCATTCACCGAGATGTTGTGATGACGCTGTTGCACAATGCATGCTGGGAAGCCTGAGACTAGTTCCCAGGGGACTGTGGGAGGTCTGGGAGAGGCTAGAAACATGCCTACTCCCATGGGAAGAAAACCAGGAAGTGCTAAGAAGATTAGAAAAAAAAAAAAAAAAGGTAATTACGGCAATTTAAATTTTTTTACACAGCATGTCAGCATCTAGGCAAGGAAGAGAATGCATAGAGATAATGTTCAAAATTTGGGTGGAACCCCGCTTTAAGCATGTAAACAGTAAAAAAAAAAAAAGGAGGACAGACCATATTGGCCCCATAAAGAATGAGGAAGGACATCTCGTTACAAAGGATGGGGAGATGGCGAAGGTATTGAATTTATTCTTCTCCTCAGTCTTCACGAGTGAATCGGAGGGCTTCAGTAACCAAAACTGCCGTGTTTATCCTCATGACACAACACAGGAAGCACCTCCATGGTTAACAGAGGACAAAATTAAAATTAGACTTGAGAAACTTAACATTAATAAATCACCGGGACCAGATGGCTTGCATCCGAGGGTACTTAGGGAACTCAGTCAAGTGATTGCCAGACACTTGTTCCTAATTTTTACAGACAGTCTGACTGGAATGGTACCAGCTGATTGGAGAAAAGCCAATGTAGCACCAATATTTAAAAAGGGCCCAAAATACATCCCTGGGAATTACAGACCAGTTAGTCTAACATCAATAGTATATAAACTCTTGGAGGGGATGATAAGGGACTATATACAAGATTTTAGTAATGAGAACGGTATCATTAGCAGTAATCAGCATGGATTCATTAAGAATCGTTCTTGCCAAACCAATCTACTAACCCTCTATGAGGTGGTGAGTTGCCATCTAGATAAAGGAAGGCCCGTAGATGTGGTGTATCTGGATTTTACAAAAGCATTTGACACAGTTCCCCATAAATGTTTACTGTACAAAATAAGGTCCGTTGGCATGGACCATAGGGTGAGTACATGGATTGAAAATTGGCTACAAGGGCGAGTTCAGAGGGTGGTGATAAATAGGGAGTACTCTGAATGGTCAGGGGTGGGTAGCGGGGTTCCCCAGGGTTCTGTGCTGGGACCAATCCTATTTAATTTGTTCATAAACGACCTGGAGGATGGGATAAATAGTTCAATCTCTGTATTTGCAGACGATACCAAGCTAAGCAGGGCAATAACTTCTTCGCAGGATGTGGAAACCTTGCAAAAAGATCTGAACAAATTAATGGGGTAGGCAACTACATGGCAAATGAGGTTCAATGTAGAAAAATGTAAAATTGTGCATTTGGGTGGCAAAAATATGAATGCAATCTATACACTGGGGGGAGAACCTCTGGGGGAATCTAGGATGGAAAAGGACCTGGGGGTCCTAGTAGATGATAGGCTCAGCAATGGCATGCAATGCCAAGCTGCTGCTAACAAAGCAAACAGAATATTGGCATGCATTAAAAAGGGGATCAACTCCAGAGATAAAATGATAATTCTCCCGCTCTACAAGACTCTGGTCTGGCCGCACCTAGAGTATGCTGTCCAGTTCTGGGCACCAGTCCTCAGGAAGGATGTACTGGAAAATGAGCGAGTACAAAGAAGGGCAACAAAGCTAATAAAAAGGGTCTGGAGGATCTTCGCTATGAGGAAAGGTTGCGAGCACTGAACTTATTCTCTCTGGAGAAGAGACGCTTGAGAGGGGATATGACTTCAATATACAAATACCATACTGGTGACAGCACAATAGAAATAAAACTTTTATGTAGAAGAGAGTTTAACAAGACTCGTGGCCACTCATTAAAATTAGAAGAAAAGAGGTTTAACCTTAAAGCGGAGTTCCACCCTAAAGTGGAACTTCCGCTCATCGGATTCCCCCCCTCCGGTGTCACAATTGGCACCTTTCAGGGGGGAGGGGGGTGCAGATACCTGTATAATACAGGTATCTGCACCAACTTCCGGGTATAGCTAGCCGCAGACTCCCCGCCCACCCCCGTTGTGTTATGGGAAATACCCAGTTCCCACAACACAACGGGGACCAGTGTAGACGCGCAGCGCGACTCACGCATGCGCAGTAGGGAACCGGGCAGCGAAGCCGCAACGCTTCACTTCCTGATTCCCTCAGTGAGAATGGCGGCGGCAGCACCCGAGGATCGAGGGACGGTTCGGTCTCGGGCGCCGACATCGCTGGACCCCGGGACAGGTAAGTGTCCTTATTTTAAAAGTCAGCAGCTGCAGTATTTGCAGCTGCTGACATCTAAAAAAAATGTTTTCGTGAAACTCCGCTTTAAACTACGTAGAGGGTTCTTTAATGTAAGAGTGGCAAGGATGTGGAATTCCCTTCCACAGGCGGTGGTCTCAGCGGGGAGCATTGATAGCTTCAAAAACTATTTGATAAGCACCTGAATGACTGCAACATACAAGGATATACAATGTAATACGGACACATAATCACACATAGATTGGACTTGATGGACTTGTGTCTTTTTTCAACCTTACCTACTATGTAACCAAGCAGCATAGCAAGAGGGTGACAACAGTTGGTGCAAGTTTTCGCAAATTGAAGAAACACTAAATAACTGTCAATCTCCCACGGTCTGGGGCTCCATGCAAGATCTCACCTCATGGAGTTTCAATGATCATGAGAACGGTGAGGAATCAGCCCAGAACTACACAGGATAATCTGGTCAATGATCTCAAGGCAGCTGGGACCATAGTCACCAAGAAAACAATTGGTAACACTACGCCGTGAGGGACTGAAATCCTGCAGTGCCCGCAAGGTCCCCCTGCTCAATAAAGCACATGTACAGGCCCGTTTGAAGTTTGCTAATGAACATCTGAATGATTCAGAGGAAAACTGGGTTAAAGCATTGTGGTCAGATGAGACCAAAATCAAGCGCTTTGTCATAAGCTCAACTTGCCGTGTTTGGAGGAAGAGGAATACTGACTATGAACAAGACCATCATCAAACATGGAGGTGGAAACATTATGCTTTGGGGGTGATTTTCTGCTAAAGGGGGACAGGACAACTTCACCGCAGCAAAAGGAACGATGGACAGGGGGCATGTACCAAATTTTGGGTGGGAACCTCCTTCCCTCAGCCAGGGCATTGTAAATGGGTATTTCAGCAGGACAATGACCAAAAACACAGAGCCAAGGCAACAAAGGGGTGGCTCAAGAAGAAGCACATTGGGCTAGGCCACTCCAGGACCCTAGTCTCCGGACCCTAATCTCATAGAATATATGTGGAGAGAGCTGAAACAAGTTACGAAAACGTCAGCCACAAAACCTTAATGACTTGGAGAGGATCTGCAAAGAGTGGGACAAAATCCCTCCCGAGGTGTGCAAACCTGTCAGGGCTGGCTCAGCCCTTCCTTCTGAGCTGGCCGGTCAGCTGTCGGCTAATTGCCAGCTCTCATCTCTCTCCACAGTTAACCAGCTGTTGTGGATCTGCTCGTCAGTCCCGCCTACTTTAAGATCTCCAGCTCACTTCATTCCTGCCTTCGCCTTGGTCACATCACAAGAAACCATCTCCTGCGTTCCTGTTTAAAGACTGGCTTTGCTGACATCCCTTCTAGCTCCTTATCCTGCTTGCTGTTCCTCTACTTGGATCCCTGACTTCTGGCCTGGCTGACTACCCGATCTGGTTACTGAACTCTGGCCTGGCTGACTACCCGATCTGGTTACTGAACTCTGGCCTGGCTGATTACCCGATCTGGTTACTGGACTCTGGCCTGGCCGATTACCCGATCTGGTTACTGGACTCTGGCCTGGCCGATTACCCGATCTGGTTACTGGACTCTGGCCTGGCCGATTACCCGATCTGGTTACTGGACTCTGGCCTGGCCGATTACCCGATCTGGTTACTGGACTCTGGCCTGGCTGATTACCCGATCTGGTTACTGGACTCTGGCTATGCTTTGACTAGGCTTACTCTATTTACCTTTTATTAATAAACAAGTGTGATTTTACTGTACTTCTGTCTCGGTCTGGTTCATGGTTTCTGACAAAACCTGGTGGCCAACTACAAAGAACGTCTGACCTCTTGTGGTGCCAACAAGAGTTCTGCCACCAAGTACCAAGATGAGGTAGCTGCACATTTCCCACAGAACATTTACAGCGAGTACAGAAATACTTGATTATCCTGCCAGAAATGGCATATCCTCGTCACTTCCTGTGAGCCTAAAAGAAGGAATCTCTTGTATAAACTACTAATCTTATCATGTAAATAGGCAAAAGTAGACATGTTTGAAGTCTAGCTTAAAAAAAAAAAAAAAAAAAAAAAAAAACACACACACCAAAACCCCATACGTTAAATTAAAAAAGGCAAAACTTTTTCTGTTTTGGATATAGTGAAGATGGATTATTACACCTGTCAGTTTTTATTGCTGTCTGTGCCCCTATTAGGAAGATCCACCCTCTCGGTTTGTCCTGTTTACCATCATCAAATGAATATCCCAAGCTTTGGGTTGTCCCCCGAAAATTGAGAGGGGAAATCTTCCAATGGGGACACTAGGTTTGGTGACCTGGGGGTACACCCAAGGGAATCCCTTAATTTGCAGGGGTTTCCTATCACTTCTTGTTTTGGCTATGGGACAGGAAGTAAAGGTAAATATCCCCAGTGAGACACACATGGCAAAAAAAATTAAAAAAAAATAAACCCCTGACAAGGGGTTTAAACCCTAACTCAATCGAAAAAGAAACTTCCTTTGATTACCGAGAGGCATTTCAGACTTTTGTACAGCTGCAGTATTTCGTTCTAACTTAATGCGTCAGGGGCGGAGCACACTCATGTGACTTTCTGAATTTTTAACATTGTTAGTTAAAATTACTTCATTCTCTTAATGTTCTATCTTTCGGTTCCTTGGCTTACACAGAGGAAGGGAGTGCATACTTTATTAGAAGAGTTCATGGCAAAGAAAATATAATTTATTTATATACAGGGGGTCCCCTAGTTACAAACATTCAACTTACAAACGACTCGGAGGGAGACAACAGGAAGTGAGATGAAATCTACCCCTAGGAAGGGAAATTCACTCCTGTAAGTTATTATGGGGAAAAGGTATCTCCACTGATGCTTTATCACCAAGGCTTGTTTCCACAACAACCCAAAATTTTCAAAATCCAATTGTCATTGGGACAGAAAGTGAGGTGAAATCTTATAAACAGGGGCACACACAGCAATACAAATGTTACAGGGGTGATAACCCTTCCCTATGCTATCCAAAAAGCTTAAAAATAGTTCTTTTGGCTGGAGCTACACTTAAAAAATGTACCTGTTCCGACTTACAAACAGATTCAACTTAAGAACAAACCTACAGTCCCTAACTTTTACATACCGTGGCAGAATTTATCATTTTTTGGCCATTTTAACCCTGATAACATGCACACAAGTTGAAAAAAAGGGGTTTGAATTGTTATTAAGCTTAAAAACCAAAAAAAAAAAAAAAAAAAAAAAAAAAAAAAAAAGTCATCACATCTAAGAATTGGAAAACTGCAATAGAACAACTGCTTTAATATCTATATAAAACGGTATATGGTTTGCAGTATATTCCTTAACCATAAGAGATTATATTTTACACAAACATACATACATAACACACACAGCGGATATAAAAAAAAGTCTACACACCCCTGTTAAAAATGTCAGGTTTCTGTGACGTAAAAATTTAATTTCAGAACTTTTTCCACCTTTAGTGTCGGTTCACACTGAAGCAGCGCGACTTGCAGCGCGACTGCCTCAGGCGACCTGGACACGACAGGGGCGGCGACTTGCAAAACGACTTCTATATAGAAGTCTATGCAAGTCGCCTCAAGTCGCCCCCAAAGTAGTACAGGAACCTTTTTCTAAGTCGGAGCGAGATTAGAACGGTTCCATTGTACAGAACGGGATGCTACCTGTCAGGTGGCTAGGTCGCCTGACAAGTCGTCCTAGTGTGAACCGACCCTTAATGTAATCTATAAACTTTACAACTCAATTGAAAAACAAACTGAACTCTTTTTTTTTTTGGGGGGGGGGATAAATAAATAAAATAATGTGGTTGTATAAGTGTGCACACCCTCTTATAACTGGGGATGTAGCCGTGTTCAGAATTAAGCAAATCGCATTCAAACTCAAGTTAAATATTTATTATTTATTTCAGGTACTTATATAGCGCCGATTTATGCAGCACGTTACATATACATTGTACATTCACATCAGTCCCTACCCTAAAGGAGCTTACACTCTAAGGTCCCTAACTCACATTCATACATACTAGGGACAATTTAGACAGGATCAAATTAACCTACCAGCATGCCTTTGGAGTGTGGGAGGAAACCGGAGTACCCGGAGGAAACCCTCGCAGGCACAGGGCGAAAATGCAAACTCCAGGCAGGTAGTGTTGTGGTTGGGATTCAAACCAGAAACCCTTCTTATTGCTAGGTGAAAGTGCTAACCACTACACCACTGTGCCGCCCAATATAGGAGTCGGTACACACCTGTCTATTAAAGTGTCTCTGATTAACCCCAAATAAAGTTCAGCTGTTCCAGTAGGTCTTTCCTGACATTTTCTTAGTCGCATCCTACAGCCAAAGCCAGAGAGCTTTTTTTTTTTTTTTTTTTTTAAATTGTTTATTTAGGACAAGAACACGGCCCACATGGGCCCACAGATACATAAATATACATTCGTTTGAACATATACATGGTATAGTATCATGATATAAATTCTTACAAAATTCTTATTCACCAGGTCAATATCCAGCTTGTCAATCTAAGACCATACATCAATTCTTATAGGACTATAGTAAGTTGAACCATGGGGTCGAAGTGTACGTGTGACAACTTTCACTGCTGGTTCCCATTGCGCCGGTCCTCTATTTTCTATATTAATTAAGAATAGAAATTAAAAGAGATTGAGGGTAGAGTGACAGGGAGGAGAAGGAAGAAAGAAAGAAGTGAAGGAGAGTGTAGGGGGGGGGGTGGAGAAGACGGGGGGGGTAGTTAGGGAGGTAGGGGGGAGGGGGGGAAGGGGACAGGGGAAGGTTCCCGCGAGCATGTGGGCCCACATATTATCCAGAGCTCGATTAACCACGGCTCTGTTCACAGGATGCTGGTGACACTGCTCACGTGTCTGGATACTCACCGGGTCACGTCTGCACCTCTCAAAGATTGACCCGCCGCCGAGTATAGCCAGAGAGCTTTTAAAGCATCAGAGGGATTCCATTGTTAAAAGCTTTCAGGCAGGAGAAGGGTACAAAAGAATTTGAATTTCCAAGGCATTAGATATACCATAGAACACAGTGAAGACAGTCATCATCAAGTGGAGTAAATATGGCAAACAATGATATTACCAAGAACTGGACGTCCCTCCAAAATTGATGAAAAGGACGAGAAGAAAAACTGGTCAGGGATGCTGCCAAGAGGCCTACAGCAACATTAACCACTTGCTTACTGGGCACTTAAACCCCCCTCCTATCCAGACCAATTTTCAGCTTTCAGCGCTGACGCACTTTGAATGACAATTGCACGGTCATACAACACTGTACCCATATGAAATTTTTATCATTTTTTCACCACAAATAGAGCTTTATTTTGGTGGTATTTGATCACCTCTGCAGTTTTTACTTTGTTAAAAAATGTAAAAAACTGAATTTAAAAAAAAAAATGTATTTTTTTATAAAAAATTTAAAACAGGTAATTTTTCTCCTTCATTGATGTACGCTGATGAGGCGGCAGTGATGGGCACTGATAGGCGGCCGTGATGGGCACTGATCAGTTATACTGCTAGGTGGCACTGATGAGGCAGATGTGCCTCTTCCACTTCGGGACCGAAGTCCTTCACATCTGAGCCGATGATCGGCTTTTTTTTCTACTCACGCTGTCAGTGTGAGTAGAAAAAAAAAAAAAACGATTACCGATCTTTTGTTTACATCATGTGATCAGCTGTCATTGGCTGACAGCTGATCACATGGTAAGGGGCCGGGACCGGCCCCTTACTTGGATCGGTGATCACCCGAGTCTCAGTGACTCTGTGATCACAGCGCGCTCCCTGTAGGACGCGTGTAGGGAGCGTGTAGGGAGCGTGCACAGGGGAGGCCGTCATATGACGGCCTCCCAGGAATTCAGGTCCGCGCTGTGGCCGTCATTCGGCCATAGCGCGGATGTCAAGTGGTTAAAGGAGCTGCAGGAATCTCTGGAAAGTACTGGCTGTGTGGTACATGTGACAACAATCTCCCGTATTCTTCATATGTCTGGGGTATGGGGTAGAGTGGCAAGACTGAAGCCTTTTCTTATAAAGAAAAACATCCAATCCTGGCTAAATTTTGCAAACACACATCTGAAGTCTCCCAAAAGCATGTTGGAAAATGTGTTAGGGCCTGAAGAAAACTAAAAGGTTGAACTTTTTGGCCATAATTCCAAAAGATACGTTTGTCGCAAAAAACAACACGGCATACACCAAAAGAACACCATACCCACAGTGAAGCATGGTGGTGGCAGCTTCATGCTTTGGGGCTGTTTTTATTCAGCTGGAACAGGGGCCTTAGTCAAGGTAGAGGGAATTATGAACAATTCCAAATACCAGTCAATATTGGCACAAAACCTTTAGGCTTCTGCTAGAAAGCGGAACTTCAACTTTCCGCATGACAACAACCCAAAGTATACATTCAACTGAGCTGTACCGGAGGGAGAGGGAGAGAAATCTATGGATACGCATTTTCCTACTTTGTACATTTGGGGCAACATTGAGTGTTATATAGTAGATAACATTTGAATTATTTATATCAAGTTGTACTTGAGTAATCATTTTAGCAGCTGTTATTTAACAGATACTGTACATTTGTTGTTAGGGATGATTAGGAGGAGCGCAGAGTTTGTATTTATCCATTTCTGAACAAACTAGTTCTCCAACTGCTAGATCAGCATTTTTTCATAATCAGGTTAAATGACTAAAGTTAGTGTACCAACCAAGAAACCAGTATTTCCAAATAAGTGATCAGAAAGGATGATCTACATATGGCTCTTTGATTTCTTTAGAATTGAACATAATAAAATGCTCAACGCTCCCTTTCAATAAAAAGCTGAAATCTAGCTGGTCACTAATAGATACATTTCACCACAAAAACAAAAGGATATCATTAATAAAAACAGCTACAAACATACTGTATGTCACCACAATCCTGAAATCGACAGTATAACTAAACAACCGATAAATACAGGACTTGGAAGCAAATGAGCAGAAACCAGTTAGAATGCTTTAATTTATCAGACTGCTCTAAACACACATCTGATTGGCTGCTAGAGGTCACTGGACTCTTCAGTTCATGGCATAAGCTCCGCTTGCTTCGGATTCTGGATTACCCAGCAAACGCTAAAACCCTGCCCCAGCGATAGGATGAAGAATACAACACCTACAGTATAGATGCGACCCTAGATTACTCTACATTAAGACTAAACACTTCCACCCGCTTATGTGTGACAGCTCTGAGTCACCTATCACTTATCACGACCATAGCTGAAACTAATAACAATTTTGGTGCTTTTTATTAGCTGATGGACATACAAGTCAGCAATGATTAAAGTGGAACAGGATTTTTTTTTTTTTTAACCCCTGTTGTACACAAGTAAGTTACCGCTAATGAGGTTTATCCTAGACTTGGACTAAAATATTGTTTATCCAAATACCAAAACTTATACGAAAAATTTTCATTCTAGACTTAGGCTGGGTTCACACTTGTGTGATGCCAGACATCGCATGTGATTCGCAACGCATTGCTGTGCAGAGGACATGCGATGTCTGTGCGATGCAAATTCAACCATACAGTTTGTATGGCTGAATTTTCATTGCATTTGCACCAAAAGGGTGCAGGACCCTTTTTTTGGTCCACACTGAAATCTGATCCCATGGGTGTTTACACATATGCGATCCGATTGCTGTGTATTGACACCCGCAGCGGTTCGCAGAGTGTGATGTGAACCGCCGGAGATTCAGGTGCGATGCAGGAACCCTCACAGGAATCGTGCTGGTTCCCACATCGCTTATGTGTTTTTTTAAATACATAACTAAATTATTTCTTAAAATAGTCATCAAGCATATAGCCTTAAAATGTTAGAACGTAATGTAGACCAGAATGGTTTAGTAGTGTTAAAAGGGGTTGTAAAGGTTCCATTTTTTTTTTTTAAATTGTAGCGCAAAAAATAAAAACCCCAGTGATTATCAAATACCACCAAAAGAAAGCTCCATTTGTGGGGGAAAAAAAACAAACAAAAAAAAAAAAATAAAAAAAATTTCGTTTGGGTACAGCGTCGCACGACCGTGCAATAGTCATTCAAAATGTGACAGCGCTGAAAGTTGAAAATTGGTCTGGGCAGGAAGGTGTACAAGTGCCCTGGTACTGAAGTGGTTAAATGTGTATGTCTGGGGAAAAAGAATTCAGCACATCTCTACAATATATGCATATTTCCCTGTGTATTGCCTTTTTTAAAAAGCTGCAACTACAGAACACCTCTCTTGCTCATGCTATGATATGTAATTGGGGAGGGGGAGAATCAGGGCAATGCTGACAACAATACTTGGGATTTCAGTGCCGCAAAAGGCAGGGTTGTCAGCTCACTGCGTGAAGAAAAAAGTTCACTGGATTTCAGAGAGGATCAAATAGGTATTTTCCCCTCACACAGTACTGTGCAACTGTTTTAGGCAGGTGTGAAAAAAATACAGTAAAATTAACCACTTCAGCCCCGGAAGGATTTACCCCCTTCCTGACCAGAGCACTTTTTACAATTCGGCACTGCGTCGCTTTAACTGCTAATTGCGCGGTCATGCAATGCTCTACCCAAACGAAATTTGCGTCCTTTTCTTCCCACAAATAGAGCTTTCTTTTGATGGTATTTGATCACCTCTGCCGTTTTTATTTTTTGCGCTATACACGGAAAAAGACCGAAAATTTTGAAAAAAAATGAAATTTTCTACTTTTTGTTCTAAAAAAAATCCAATAAACTCAATTTTAGTCATACATTTAGGCCAAAATGTATTCGGCCACATGTCTTTGGTAAAAAAAATGTCAATAAGTGTATATTTATTGGTTTGCGCAAAAGTTATAGCGTCTACAAACTAGGGTACATTTTCTGGAATTTACACAGCCTTTAATTTATGACTGCCTATGTCGTTTCTTGAGGTGCTAAAATGGCAGGGCAGTACAAAACCCCCACAAATGACCCCATTTTGGAAAGTAGACACCCCAAGGAATTTGCTGAGAGGCATGTTGAGCCCATTGAATATTCATTTTTTTTGTCCCAAGTGATTGAATAATGACAAAAAAAAAAAAAATTACAAAAAGTTGTCACTAAATGATATATTGCTCACACAGGCCATGGGCATATGTGGAATTGCACCCCAAAATACATTTAGCTGCTTCTCCTGAGTATGGGGATACCACATGTGTGGGACTTTTTGGGAGCCTAGCCGCGTACGGGACCCCGAAAACCAATCACTGCCTTCAGGATTTCTAAGGGCATACATTTTTGATTTTACTCCTCACTGCCTATCACAGTTTCGGAGGCCATGGAATGCCCAGGTGGCACAACCCCCCCCCAAATGACCCCATTTTGGAAAGTAGACACCCCAAGCTATTTGCTGAGAGGCATGGTGAGTATTTTGCAGCTCTCATTTGTTTTTGAAAATAAAGAAAGACGAGAAAAAAATTTTTTTTTTTTCTTTTTTCAATTTTCAAAACTTTGTGACAAAAAGTGAGGTCTGCAAAATACTCACTATACCTCTCATCAAATAGCTTGGGGTGTCTACTTTCCAAAATGGGGTCATTTGGGGGTTTTTTTTGCCACCTGGGCATTCCATGGCCTCCGAAACTGTGATAGGCAGTGAAGAGTGAAATCAAAAATTTACGGCCTTAGAAAGCCTGAAGGCGGTGCTTGGTTTTCGGGGTCCCGTACGCGGCTAGGCTCCCAAAAAGTCCCACACATGTGGTATCCCCGTACTCAGGAGAAGCAACAGAATGTATTTTGGGGTGTAATTTCACATATTCCCATGGCATGTTTGAGCAATATATCATTTAGTGACAACTTTGCGCAAAAAAAAATAAAAAAAATAAAAAAAATAAAAAATTGTCTCTTTCCCGCAACTTGTGTCACAATATAAATTATTCCATGGACTCAACATGACTCTCAGCAAATAGCTTGGGGTGTCTACTTTCCAAAATGGGGTCATTTGGGGGGGTTTTGAACTGTCCTGGCATTTTATGCACAACATCTAGAAGCTTATGTCACACATCACCCACTCTTCTAACCACTTGAAGACAAAGCCCTTTCTGACACTTATTGTTTACATAAAAAAATAAATTTTTTTTGCAAGAAAATTACTTTGAACCCCCAAACATTATATATTTTTTTTAAAGCAAATGCCCTACAGATTAAAATGGTGGGTGTTTCATTTTTTTTTTTCACACAGTATTTGCGCAGCGATTTTTCAAACGCATTTTTTGGGGAAAAAACACACTTTTTTACATTTTAATGCACTAAAACACACTATATTGCCCAAATGTTTGATGAAATAAAAAAGATGATCTTAGGCCGAGTACATGGATACCAAACATGACATGCTTTACAATTGCGCACAAACGTGCAGTGGCGACAAACTAAATACATTTTTAAAAGCCTTTAAAAGCCTTTACAGGTTACCACTTTAGATTTACAGAGGAGGTCTACTGCTAAACGTACTGCCCTCGATCTGACCTTTGCGGCGATACCTCACATGCATGGTGCAATTGCTGTTTACATTTGACGCCAGACCGACGCTTGCGTTCGCCTTAGCGCGAGAGCAGGGGGGACAGGGGTGCTTTTTTTTTTTTTTTTTTTTCTTTATTATTATTATTTTTTTATCTTATTTTTAAACTGTTCCTTTCATTTTTTTTTTTAAATCATTTTTATTGTTATCTCAGGGAATGTAAATATCCCCTATCATAGCAATAGGTAGTGACAGGTACTCTTTTTTGCAAACATTGGGGTCTATTAGACCCTAGATCTCTCCTCTGCCCTCAAAGCATCTGACCACACCAAGATCGGTGTGATAAAATGCTTTCCCAATTTCCCAATGGCGCTGTTTACATCCGGCGAAATCTAAGTCATAAAATGCTCGTAGCTTCCGGTTTCTTAGGCCATAGAGATGTTTGGAGCCACTCTGGTCTCTGATCAGCTCTATGGTCAGCTGGCTGAATCACCGGCTGCATTTTCAGGTTCCCTGTTGAGACAGGAGAGCCAGAGAAAAACACGGAAGACGTTGGGGGGGGGGGGGGGGGCATTCCCTCCCACTGCTTGTAAAAGCAGTCTAGAGGCTAATTAGCCGCTAGGATTGCTTTTACATGAAAGCTGACCGCTGGCTGAAAAGAATGATACCAAGATGATACCTAAACCTGCAGGCATCATTCTGGTATAACCACTCAAAGTCGTGAATGGCGTACCTGAAGACAAAAAAATGGTTAACAATAAAGCACAGTAAACGGTAAAGTATAAAAAATTGCATACTTGAAAAACAAACATGATAAAACATAATAACAATAAAACATTGCAGAATAGAATACAGTAAAAAAGAGCAGAACAATAGAGAGAGAGAATAGAGAGAGAGAGAACAATAAAACGACAACTATTTTTTTTTTTATTTTATATTTTTGTATGTGTTTTTTTTTTTTTTTTTTTGTAACCAACTTTTATAACTGTAACCGGTTCCAGGTTCGGGTCTCTCAAAATGCGATGGCATCTTGGGAGACCCTGTGAAAGTGTGCCTAGTCTGTGCAGTGCTGTACCCTACGCTAATACTCAACTAGTGCATGGTAGCGTTCAAAATATTCACCAATGCAAAGACCAGGATTGTCAGGACAGGAGGGACAATAATAGCGGGTGTCACGTCTATATCCGCGCTTGCTGCAGACACAACATCTTTTTTGGGGGGGGTTCGCTGGGTAGGGGTACTCGGGAGGACATAAAGAAAATGCCTCTCATGCAGCCGACTGCATTTGGTTGGGGATGTGAATGGGGGAAGTACGGGCGCTGCAGAAGCGGTGGGTTCCCAATTAGGATTGGCGAATGCAGCAGGAAGGGCACTATGGGCACGACGGGCCTGTGTTTGTCTTCTTGGTGGCAGCGGGACACTACTTGTGCTTGCCACCTCACCAGCTTGAACTGCACTTATGGGACTCGCCACGTCACCAAGTGTTACTGCAGTGCTGGTTTGGCTACGACCGGGGTGTACTAGGCCGCTGGCGCTTGCCAGTTCACCAAAACGCTACCAAAAAAACTGTTAGCGATCGCAGGGATCAGGCCTGACTCTGCGAACGCTGCAGTTATGCGTTTAGTGTTCTGTAAGTGACAGTGATCGATCGATACTGCACTTGGGTGGGCTGGGCCGGGCGGAGGGGCAAAACGCAGGTGCTAGCAGGTATCTGGGCTGATCCCGCTAACACTGCGTTTGTGGGAACCCTAAACTGCTGGGGACGCTAGTATAGATCTGATCGGATCAGATATTGATCCGTTCAGATACTATACCACTAAGGGGAGGCGTATGCTGCGTGCGTGGGTGTTAGCGGTACTGGCGCTAATCTGACGCTGCCTGGGGCTGGTGCTTGCCAGTTCACCAAAACGCTACCAAAAAAACTGTTAGCGATCGCAGGGATCAGGCCTGACTATGCGAACGCTGCAGTTATGCGTTTAGTGTTTTGTAAGTGACAGTGATCGATCGATACTGCACTTGGGTGGGCTGGGCCGGGCGGAGGGGCAAAACGCAGGTGCTAGCAGGTATCTGGGCTGATCCCGCTAACACTGCGTTTTCGGGAACCCTAAACTGCTGGGGACGCTAGTATAGATCTGATTGGATCAGATATTGATCCGTTCAGATACTATACCACTAAGGGAGGCGCATGCTGCGTGCGTGGGTGTTAGCGGTACTGGCGCTAATCTGACGCTGCCTGGGGCAACGCATATCACCGCCGGGCGATCAGGGGGCTAAACCTTTATTCGGTAATAAACGGCGGGTGCCCTGACACTATAAAAAATAAACGAACTAACCAGCGTCACCCGTAACAGTTATACGGTGATCAGTGGTGAAAGGGTTAACTAGGGGGCAATCAAGGGGTTAAAACATTTATTAGGTAGTATATGGGGGTCCCTGTCGCTATAAAACGCTGACGGCGAACCTAAATATTTACCTCCCTAACTAGCGTCACCAGCGACACTAATACAGCGATCAGAAAAATGATCGCTTAGCGACACTGGTGACGGGGGGTGATCAAGGGGTTAAAACTTTATTAGGGGGGGTTAGGGGGGTACCCTAGACCTAAAGGGGGCCTAACATTCACTGGCCTAACACACTAACTGTCACAAACTGACACCAATACAGTAATCAGAAAAAAAAAAAAAAAAAAAAAAAAAAAAAACCTGCTTTGTGTCAGTTTGTGACGGGGGGGGGGGGTGATTGGGGGGGGATCGGGGGGCGATCGGGGGGCGATCGGGGGGGATCGGGGTGTAATGTGTGCCTGGCATGTTCTACTGTGTGTGTGTGTGTGTGTTGTGCACTCACATTACAGTCTTCTCTCCTCGGCCCAGAACGGAAAATACCGAGCCGAGGAGAGATGACATCATTTCCTCTGCCTCTGTGTACAATACAGAGGCAGGGAAATGATCCCATTGGCTTGGAGCGATCGCGAGGGGGGGGCCACGAATGGATGGCCTCCCCCTCACCACCGATCGCCGGGGGACATTTGTCGACCGCCGCAGGCACCGGGGGGGGGGGTCCGATCGGACCCCCCACCCGCGGGCAGGCAGGGACGTACAGGTAAGCCCTTATGCCTGCCCGTGCCGCTTTGTCGACGTACATCTGTGTGCGGCGGTCGGCAAGTGGTTAAGAATGCTTTCAGAAATAGAAGTGTTAACAGTTTATTTTTATCATTGAACAAAATGGAAAGTAAATGAACAGAGAAGAAAGCCAAATCAAAAATTTGGTGATCACCCTTCACCATCAAAACAGTATCATATCTTCTAGGTACACTTGCACAGTTTTTGAAATAACTGGTAGGTTGTTACAAAAATCTCAGAGAACGAACCACAGATCTTCTGTTGATGTAGGTTGCCTCAAATCCTTCTGTCTCTTCATGTAATCATAGACAGATATGATGTGAAGATCAGGGATCTGTGGGGGCCAAACCATCACTTCCAGGACTCCTTGTTCTTCTTTAAACTGAGGACAGTCCTTAAAGACATTGGCTGTGTGTTGGGGACATTGTCCTGCTGCAGAATTTGGGGCCAATCACATGCCCCTCTGATGATATGGATAAAGTATGTGCCCGTATTTCTCAGCATTGAGAACACCATTGATCCTGGCCAAATCTCCAACTTTCAAGGAGCCTCTACTATGCTTCCCTGTTGCCTGCAGACACATTATTGTACGGCTCTCCACCTCTTCACTAACAAACTGCCTTCTGCTAAAGCCAAATATTTCACATTTTGACTCATCAGTCCAGAGCACCCGCTACCATTTTCTGCACCCCAGTTCCTATGTTTAAATGCACAGGACATGGAATAAAGGCCAAGAGACTCAACTACGCACAAAAACATAGGAACTGGTGTGCAGAAAAATGGCAGCAGGTGCTAGGCGCTATCACTACACGAGTATAAGAAGTGACACAGGGATCACACTAATGCAGGGTGCCCAAGCTCTGGGGTATCGTTCAGAGCGGAGAAGACTGGGTTAAAGATTTCTCCAGGTTTTGTAATCCCAGATCAAGGTCCAGAGTCTGAAAGCTTTAACCACTTAAGGACCAAGCCTCCTTCTGAGATTTGGTGTTTACAAGTTAAAAACAATGTTTATTGCTAGAAAATTACTTAGGAAAAAAAAATAATGTCTGGGGGTGGCGTTTGTTGTAATACTTTGTCACACCGTATTTGCGCAGCGGTCTTACAAGTGCACTTTTTTTGGAAGAAAATACACTTGTTTGAATAATTAAATAAGACAACAGTAAAATTAACACAATTTTTTTTTTATTGTGAAAGATAATGTTACGCCAAGTAAATTGATACCAAACAGGTCACGCTTCAAAATTGCACCCGCTCATGGAATGGCGACAAAGTTTTACCCTTAAAAATCTCCACAGGCGACGTTTAAAAAAAAAAATTTCTACAGGCTGCATGTTTATACATTTTACCTTTTATTTTTACACGGTTGGGAAAAAAAAAAAAAAAAAAAAATAATGTCACTTTTATTCCTATTACAAGGAATGTAACAGAAGAAAAAAAAAAAAAAAAAAAAAAAAGGACCTCAGAACTCATATTTACACTAAAATGCAATAAAAAATTTAATGTCATTTAAAAAAAAAAATAAAAATGTTCATTTAAGAGCCGTCAGCGGAAGGGACGTTTTGATGTCGCTGTCGCTTCCGCCCTGCAAAGGTATGGACAAGGATGGGGGCCATCTTCCTCTCACTCGTCTCCATACCAAGCCGGGGAGAGGACCCGGTCGCCTCCGACGGTTCCGGTAAGCGGCGGAAGGGGGGGGGGGGGGGACACCCCTCTCCTGCCACCGATAAAAGTCATCTCACAGTGAATCCGCTGCAGAGACCACTTTTATCTGAAACCGGACTGCTCACTGAAGAAGAGGATACTGGGGTTATGGTAGCTAGCTGCTTTAAAGAGTCTTGGGTGGGACAAAGCCTTCAATCCTGTGTCCAGGTCTTACTGGAAACCTGTAGGCTGTGCGAATACATAGTTGTGCATTATAAGGATCTGAATTTAGGGCTCCCGTCAGAAGACAGATGTGCGGCCCATCTAGAATAGAGGCGAACTCCCATTAACAGAGGTGCTCTACTCAAGAGACAGCACTCCATGTTGGAAAAGAGACTCCCTACCCACAGGACTGAGATTCAGGACAGCTAAGAGTCAGAACGACAGGGTGAGCTGAGGCAACTAGGCAAGTCCAGGGGACTGAGGGAATCTAAGTCCGGGTTGCCAGAAGTTCCCCTATTGAGAGGTCAGGGATTGGGCCTGTGCAGTAGCAACATGGGAGCTGTATTTTCATAGTGAGCCAGGAGAGCTGTGTGAGACAGCCAGGACCAGTGAAAAGAGCAGCTGTGCTTCTCAAGAGACAGGTGGCTTGGTATTTTCATGATTTTTTTGCTGGTGACAATCCCCTACCCGGGCAACAAGACTGTCTGGAACTTTGTTTTCCTTTTAGATACAAGTGGGCTGGTAAGCCCTAAAACCACAGTTTGGACTGTGGACACATATTTGCCCAGATATACATTTAAAAAAAAAATAAACACAAGAAATGTTTTTTACAATTGCTACAATGTAGGAATATCTGGTCAGACTCCCCCCTGAGTGTCAGAGATACTGTGTATACTTAGGGGTGTTTTTCAAAATTATAAAAAAAAAAAACAAAAACAAAAACAAAAACACACACACACACACACACACACACACACACACACACACACACACACACACACACACACACACACACACACACACACACACACACACACACACACACTCTGCAGTACAGCACAAGATTACACCTATATTTAGAAGGTTACTTCCCCCAAATAATTAGTATGTCCTTCACACTCATTTGTGGGCCATATAACAGTGCCAAATATCAGAACAGCGAGATGATCAACTCTGCATAAGACCGTATACATTAATATGGTCCTCCTGAAGACTTCTGCACCCATTTGAAGGGCTGAGGTACCTCCTGGTAGTTGCATTCAATATTTTGTTAGGTCTTCCATATTTTGTTGTGTGGCTTTTGCATAATGTTGCTAACTTCTAAAACAGCAAGAGGTCTCCTTTTTAAAGATGATTAAAGATGGTTATTAAAGTGATTTTTTTTTCTATTAAAATAACAGACTTTACAAACTTACCTGCTCTGTGCAGTGATTTTGCACAGGGCAGCCCCGATCCTCCTCTTCTCGGGTCCCTGGCCGGTGCTCCTGGCCCCTCCCTCCTGTTGCGTGCCCCCACAGCAAACAGCCTGCAATGGGGGCACCCGAGCCGAGCTGCAGTTCCCTGTCTGAATGGATGCACGGAGCAGCGGTTTGGCCCCACTCAGTCTTTCTATCCTGATTGGCTAACTGAATTTGATTGACAGCAGCAGGTGCCAAAGGCACCACTGCTGTGTTTCAGACAATCAGGAAGGAAAGCTCGGATGGCCTAGGGCAGTGATGGCGAACCTTGGCACCCCAGATATTTTGGAACTACATTTCCCATGATGCTCATGCACTCTGCAGTGTAGTGGAGCATCATGGGAAATGTAGTTCCAAAACATCTAGGGTGCCAAGGTTCACCATCACTGGCCTAGGCGCTCAGGTGCATCGCTGGATTGACATGGGGCTCAGATAAGTATTAGGGGGGCTGGTGCACACAGAAGGCTTTTTATCTTAATGCATACAACCACTTTAATTCTTTAATTATGTCCCTTCACACCCCCCCCCCCCCCCCCCGTTTTAACCCGATGATCTGGCCAGTAACACCTTCTGTATTAAAAGCACCCCCACTCTGAATGAAGGAGCACAGGGGGCACCTTTGGATAGCGGCTTTTTCAGTCGAGAGGGGGGGGGGGGGGGGAGAGTGTTAGATGTTCTAGCAGATTTAAATACACTAACAAATTAACAACAAAGTCCAGCTAATACTTTACCACCAGTTACAGAAATCACCTTTGTTCCTTTTGGGATAAAGGTTTTACATAAATAGAACCTGATCATTGCAAGCGCCCCTCTCAGCAGTAAATGGTTCACCTCATCTCTAACGGTTTAATTCTCCTGGATAGCTTGTTCTTTTTAAAGCAGCCTTATTGGCTGGATCACATGATGAACATAAAAAAAGAAAAAACACATGCACATCTAAGAATTGATAAACTAATATAATAAATGTTTGCTTTTGAGTTTAATACCACTTTAACAGGAAGAAAATGCTTTCATATAAATAAAAACCCATGCAACAGTCATAAGCATGCAAAAGAATTTAGCACATTGGAGCTGTGTGTTGCCACTTTCCACAGTTAGTATCCGGAGTCCAGGAACAAATGGACACCCAAACTCCTAAAGACCACAAAATGCATCTAAAAATCACATCTAATCTTTACTGCACTTGCCCATCTCCCAAAGCCATTATTAAACCCAAACTGCCAGGCAAGGGTCAAAGGAGCACAGTCTCCACCTCATCAATGCAGGGTTGTTCCCCGATCGGCAAGCCAATGCACCGGGAAAGTATACTGTGCGCACTGCCCTATGCAAATATCAAATTTAAGAAAGCCTCCGACTATGCAGTGGCATCATGGTGTTCCTGCTAAACTGCTACAGCATTACCTTGCTTTGTTGTTTACAGGTATACTGGCATATAAACCAGAGTTCATGTGAGATTAAGGCCGGGTTCACACCTATGCGAATTAGATGTGGGTCTCCCCGCATCTAATTCGCATAGCAGGAGAATGTGACTGGCTACCTATGGAGCCAGTTCACATATCTCCGGGGCGGCTGTGGAGCACACTGCACAGAAACGCTGTGCGTCTTTGGCTCTGTTTCAGGGCCGAATTCAGGCATAGATTCGGCCTGGGAACAGGGACGCACAGCGCTCCTGTGCGATCCGCAGCGGGTTCCAGTGTGAACTGAGCCTAAAACACATGATATAAATGGAATTGATAAGACATATGCATAACATGCAAGAAGGTGCTGCCACGCAGGTTCTAGCTGATGGACAGCATTGATAGATAAAAAGTCACAGGCATGATGTGAGAGCTCACATTTAAATCTGTCATTTTGTGCCATCGCCCTTCCAAAAACTAAATGTAGCTTTGTGTAAAATGTGCACAAAACACACATATATTCAAATATGCAGTCAATAACACACAAAAACCCCCTTGTGAATAAAGTCCAATTATAAACAAGGGATAAAAAAAAATAAAAAAAAATTACACACAGTTGCAACTTTTCTTCTTAAGGGCCCTTTTTACATGGGCTTTCTGATCAGGTCCACCTGTAAGCTTTTCAGGGGAACTGGATTGGAAAATCCATGCAGTGCTATAGGCAGGCTGATGTAAATGAACTTCTGTTTGGACTCCTCCCAACGCATTTCATCCACTGGACAGTCTAGTTCAGTGGTTCTAAACGCCAGTCCTCAGGACCCACTAACAGGCCAGATTTTAAGTATTACCTTGGGGAGATGCAGACTAGAATACTGAAATCACTGAGCAGCAAATGAGATCACTTGTGATGTATTTCAGTTATCTTGCAAACCTGGCCTGTTGGGGGTACTTGAGGACAGGAGTTGAGAACCACTGGTCTAGTTGAATGTTATTCTGCTTATTTTGCTTTTCTGCTTCCTCCTAACCCTTTCCCTCATCAACAAGCTAATGAAATTAAATACAATTTCTCCCGTTTCATTGTATACCTTATTTTAGATCTAGAGATGTCATCAGTGTCTCAGTTCTTCTCTATGCAATGCACACAGATCATGACTGGTGGAAGGGGCTGTACATACCTTCCTGAAAACTTTACATCATACTGCCTCAGTAAGTTTCTCAAGAGCCCTCAGCCCTGATGCCAGAAGAGGACTGGCACTTGGGTGGAGTTATGAAAATATCAGACCTTGACGGGTGGATGTCAGTCTGGACAAGTGGGAGTTCTTAGGCAGGCTATATTTGCATGCAGATCGCCCTAGGTAAAGCCTACATGTGATGTTGAATCTCTATGATTAAAAAGATGGAAACCCAATGAAAGGAGTGGGTCAGAAAGTGTATGTCAATTAAAGTCTATTACACACTAAACAAAATCTGCTGCAGGAAAAAAAATAAAATCCCTGACCCTTTTCAAAAAGCGCACCGGCTCAAAAGCACACCAATGTGAACTAGATCTATAGGAAACCATGTTATATAGACTGTAGTGCATTTCTACAAAACACAAATGGTGGAGGAACAAATGCTTGGTTACATAAAAAGGCTCTTTCAAATACAATATCTGATACAACAAGCAGACGTATTCAATAAGGAAGAGCCAAGGACAGTAACCTATAGCAACCAGAGTTCACTTTTTCACCTAATGCAAAGAGGTTCATCAGTGTAACAGGGCCACATGCAAAATTGATAGCACAATGTATTTTATCCTTCTGGAAATTTTAATAAAAAAAAAATAAAAAAAATGTATAGCACAGTGAGGACCTGTCATGTTCTGAAATAACTTGCTGTGACACATACAGGTACTATGCCACAAACATTAACGGCAAACATTGGAAAGACAAAAAGATCTGTAACATTATGAGAAACAATACAAGATCACCCTTAGGGTCGGTTCACACTGGGGCGACTTGGGATCCGACTTGTACGCCCTCAAGTCGCCCCAGAAATAGTTTTGATGGGAGTGAACGCTAGCGTCTTAATAGACACTACTGAAGTCGCTCCGACTTCAGAGCGTACTCCCTGTACTACTTTGATCCGACTTGGTAGGCGACCTGTACCATAGAAATCAATGGAAGTCGCCTCCAAGTCGGATCTCTCTGTAAAGTCAAGCGACTTTGCAGGGAAAACCCCTCCCTCCCCCCTCCCTCCCAGAGAGCCGATTGCCCCGTGATTGGCCAGAGCCGAAGTCGCCTGTGATGGAGGCGACTTCAAGACGCCTTGTAATTTGCTGAAGTCGCGTTGAAGTCGCGGTACAAAGTCGCGCTGAAGTCGTGTTGCCCCAGTGTGAACCGACCCTTACAGTGTAGGGAAACCATAACAATCAACGTTTATTTGGAAACAGTCTGTTAAAGCAGAGTTCCAGGCAAAAAGAGAACTCTGTCTCAAACTATTTTTGGTACCTTTTTTGTATGATCTAGTCAGGACTAGTTTTAAACCCCCCCCCCCCCCCCCCCGATGCCTTCTGGGACCCGTGTATGTCCCGGACATTCAGAAAGCGCCACCCGACTTGCGCATGCTCAGTAGGAAACCAGCTGTGAACTGCCCGTTTCCCTTACTTGCATTCTGGCGCCTGCACCTGAAGCGGATGGTCGTATGGACTTTGGGTGTCGATATTGCGGGCTCCCTGGACAGGCAAGTTTCCTTATATTAAAAGTCAGCAGCTACAGGATTTGTATTTTTTTTCCCTAGGCTGGAATTCCACTTTAAATATATCCTTGAAAGAATTTAGTTGTATCTGTGCATTAGGTGCAAAACATATCTACTGATCCTGTGCACTCTAGGTGTGCATGCAGGTCCCTTCATGACTTCATGGTTTGTATTCCTCTGGGCTGTTTTATGTATTCTCTGAGCACACAAGAAAGAGTGGTTCCATAGCACCCTGCAAGTCAATGAGCCACCCCTAAAAGAGAAGTATGGCCGAAGATTTTTTTGACTATACATGGGCCACAGGAGTACAATTACTTTTGCTCTCCTATAACCCAGCCAGCTGGTAGAGGGCTATTGCCAGATATCAGCTGAAAGAGCAGAGCAGCTCCAGGTTCAAAAAAACATCCCACAATATTGCCAAGATGCACCCCGCCCAGGCAGCGGCTCCCGCGTCCTTCCCAGCCTAGTGCTCCAGTGAGTACTGGAGGAGCAGGGAGGAGAGTGACAACTGACAGTCACTGCTCTCTGCTTGCAGAAGACCAAGAACTGAGCAATCAGCAGTCATGTAAAGAAAGATATGGTCACCTAATCCCCTGTCCAGGTCTTTCATCACCACTGTTTCTTGGTGCAAGGGAGCGCTAGCCCAGGGATGCAGATGGTCCCTCTCCAGTCGCTCACCTGCTGCCCCCTTGTGCTGACATCACTCCTCTGCTGGGTCCAGAGAGGACCAAGCCGCTGGGCAGCCAATAGAAAATGCCCACGTCATGCAAGCAGACACTTGGACACCCCAAGGAGGACACCGCAGAAAGTAAACAATGGAGGAGAGAGGGCTTGGGCTTGCAGTGTCACATGACCAAATACTTAGACAGGTTAAAAAAAAAAAAAAAGGGGGGGGGGGGGAATAAAAGATCAGACGATGCAACAAACAATGGAAGGCTTACCACCAGCCTCTGAAATTGTTTTTATTTACTGTGTCAAAATAGGATTATACAAAGAGGACCTGTCATAACAAAAAAAAAAAAAGGCTTGCCATATAAAACATAGGGATCGGTTATGACAGCATATATGACACACATGATTAAGTATTACAAAGTTATAACACTGACTAGTTACATTCAGCAGACACAAAGACGGGATACTAACAGGACCTGTCATGACACAAATGACAGCACAATAAGAAGCGAGGTTACATCAACATTATTCGCGTGTGGTCAGACAGATTTGGGATGCAACTGCCAGGACCATGTCTGGATGGGCTGAATGTGGAACTGCTGGTCAACAAACTGGGTGGGTATTTCTCACCCTTCCCCCAATGCCAGACCTTGACCCCCAACATGACCAATTCAGAACAACGGATTGTGGCAGCTACAGACATTTGACAGCAGAGCAACGCCCACAACAATGACACAAGGAGACCATGCCATATCAAGAACGGGATCACTGAGATGTCATGGCAGGTCCACCTCTATAAAAATGTACTTGTCGTGACACCACCTCACTGATTACCCAACATAAGAACACATCCCAATAAGACCCAGAATAGGAGGATAGAAAGTGGAACTGTCATCGCACTCCTAACAAGACAACCCAGAATAAGATATAAAGAGGACCTGTGAAAGAACACATCACAATAAGACCCAGAATATCATGATATAAAGTGGACCTGTCATAGTACACATCACAATAAGACCCACAATAGATTATTATAATGTGGTCCTGTGATAGTACACAACAAAATAAGATCCAGAATACAATGCTATAAAATGGACCTGTCATCAGGCTCATAAAAGAAGACCCAGAGTAATATATAAGGAGAACCCATCAAAATAACACCCAGAATAGAATGATAAAAAGTGGACCTGCAATAGCAAATAAAACAATAAGACCAAATAATAATAATAATACCCATCATACTACATATTATGAGAACACCAAGAAAAGTATTATAAAGTGGACCTGTCTTAGCACACCCCATAAGAAGATCAAGTATTTAGCAATATAAAGAGCACCTGTCATAGTACCCATCACAATAAAGGCCCAAACACGCGAAACGAAAATCAGAAGTAAAATTTCATCCGACGAACGATCTGACAATTTTCGGATGATTAGTATGGTGCTTTCGAAAGCAGATTACGAATTTTCGGATGACAAAAACTGGATGTGCAGGCTATAAAATTTTTATTGTATGTGAACACAACATCCAATTTGCGTATAATTAGTACAGTTTTCGGCCGAAAAAACCCCGTAAGAGCAGGACTACGCATACTCAGAAACAAAAAAATTACAAAACAATTCAACACATCACTTCTGAAGTTGTATTCTGTCGTACGAGAATTTTCATATGGCGAGTAACCTCTTCACTTTCGCCATGAGACTAGCATGCAACAAAAAAGGGACGAACGGTCGTCTGAAAATCTGATTGTGTGTACGAGGCTTAAGACCCAGAAGACAATGATATAAAGTGGACCTGTCATAGAACTATGATGATACAACAGCAGTGCACAAATCATTAGAACATAAGACAAAGTGTCCATTACTGATAAGGGTCTGGAGACTGCATACCAGTCTTGTGTTATATCCTTAGTGCTACTGTCCTTGTGACATGACAGGCCCACTTTAGATCATATTTTAGGTCCTATTCTAATGCGCTTTCATTTTAGAGAAGGCAGTGAAGGTACCACTGTGTTATGCCAGGGGTACACTATCATTTCATAATAAGGCCTAAAATATGACAATACAAAGTGCACCTGTCATTGCACACAATGACACATCTTTACTGGATATCACAGAATAAAAAACACGCTGCAATAAGACCCAAAATATGATATATTGTGGACCTGTCATAGCACAAGAACACCACATTATCACTCAGGATAGGACACAATGCTGACATGTCATAACAAGACCTAGATCAGTGATTTGGGACATGGCATACTTGTTTTGTTGTTCTGTACACTGCTGGGGTGACATGACAGGTTCCCCTTTATATCCTCATATTCTGGGTCTCACTTTGATGTGTTCTTACTTTGGGTAATGCAGTGAAGGGGTCACTGTATCTCACAAAGGTGCACTTCGTATGACTGCAAAGTCACATGACAAGTCGTACCCCGTGATTTCCAATGAGTACCATTCATATCTGTGTGACTTCAAGTCGCACCGGCTTCAAAGTAGTCCCTGTACTACTTTGGTCCGACTTTGACCTCAAGTTTAGACAGGCCTTCCTTGCAATTGTGGCAAAATCGCAAAAGTCGCAGGCGCAAAAATCACACGACTTTAAAGTCGCAGCAGTGTGAAAGAGGCCTAAGACCTAAAATATAATGATTTGTGCTTTTATTAGGCAATAACAGGTACATTTTGTGTTGTCATATTTTGGGTCTTATTGTGCAATGATACAAAGTGTACCTGTCATGATAAACAATGACACCTTCACTGCAAAATAAGAACAGGACACAAAATATATGAGAATATAAAGGGGACAATGAAGACCTGTCATGTCACAAGGGTACCAGAGCAGGGCACACAACAATAAAATAAGGGTTGCCATACTGAGATCAGATGGTTCCAAAGTGCATCTGTCATGAAAATTATGGGTCATCATTATTCTTATTAAACAAAATAACAGACTATTATCAGAAGACTCAGAAACATGGAATGTCAAGAGTCAGAGCTAAAGGAGACCCAATGTGCTGCAAAGGGGACCTGTCACCAAGGGGACCCAATGTGTTGCAAAGGGGACCCCTCTTGACCTGTCACAAAAGGGATCCAGCCCATCACAAAGGGGACCTGACCTGTCACAGAAGGAATCTGACCCAGCACAAAAGGGACCTGCCACAATGGAGACCTGTCCTTACCCAACACAAAGGGAATCTGACCCAGCACAAAGGGGACCCAATGTGTCACCTAAGAACAGCAATCTGTCATGCCAAGACCCAAAACAATAGCAGACTGTCATGATAAGACTCAGAAACATAGCATGCCAGGCAAGCATGAGCCAAAGGGGACCCAACATGGCACAAGAGGGACCTGATCTCTCATAAATGGGACCCAGCTTGGCACAGTTACAGATCCCCATTGTATTACAAAGATGACAACCTGTCATCCGAAGAGCCATAACAAGAGCAGGTCAGGTGATGGTATAAACAAAGAGGACCAGTCATGGCATACAGTGACAGCCCATCATTGTAGAACACAAAGCCTGTCATCACCCACACAGTGACATGTCACCCACACAGAGGACCTGTCATGTCACACACACAGCAGCCCCAGGGATGTCAGGCCAGGCAGGGTGACAATGGCAGCTGGCAGTCTGCAGTCCTAAGCCCAGTGTATGTTGGCTCCTCTCACCTCCTCCTGGTAGCCCCCAGCAGCTGACATCTCCCCGGCTCCGCTCAGGCCCCCGGCCTCGGACTCCAGGTCCCCGTTGAGCAGTGAGGGCCCCTCGGCCGATCCCCCGCTTAGCGCCGCCATCTTGAAGTGATCCGGAGGCGCGGGAGCGAGCACGAGAGACAGGCGCGCTCGTCCCTGTGCAGCCGGTGTTCTGTCATAATCTCCAACCTATCAAAAACGCCAACCGCTTGTATTGCGCATGCGCGAGCACGGGCACGAGAAGGGATTTCTTCTGCACGTCGGATTGCGACGTAAAAGCCATCAACTACACCAACTCCTCTTGCCGCCGCACCGCGCCTGCGCAGTCTTCGTGTAACACACGAAAATCCATTCCATCAAATTCTCCAACAGTTATGGCAGCAGTGCGCATGCATACTAACATCCCCTGTCACATCTTCCGACCGTCTCACACATAAACCAAAGGAGATACATTGACAGTTAAGCAAAAATACAGAGTTTTATCATACCAGATTCAAAGCAATGAACTGAGAAGATAATGTACGGAACAATGTATTTGCAGAACTATGTCCACACTCACATACATATCCACATAATTGTTCTGTACATTATCTTGCCAGTTCAGGGGATGTGAGAGTCTTCCCACACAATCTGAACGTAAGATTGTCACGTAAAAGGCATCAAATAGACCAACTACTCTCAACAACGCAGCGAGCCTGAGCCATCAAATACACCAACTACTCTCACCACCACAGCGAGCCTGAGCCATCAAATACACCAACTACTCTCACCACTACAGCGAGCCTGAGCCATCAAATACACCAACTGCTCTCACCGCCGCAGCGAGCCTGAGCCATCAAATACACCAACTGCTCTCACCGCCGCAGCGAGCCTGAGCCATCAAATACACCAACTGCTCTCACCGCCGCAGCGCAACTGAGCCATCAAATACACCAACTGCTCTCACCACCGCAGTGAGCCTGAGCCATCAAATACACCAACTGCTCTCACCGCCGCAGCGAGCCTGAGCCATCAAATACACCAACTGCTCTCACCGCCGCAGCGAGCCTGAGCCATCAAATACACCAACTGCTC
This sequence comes from Lithobates septentrionalis, assembly GCA_037952835.1. Classification (NCBI taxonomy): domain Eukaryota; kingdom Metazoa; phylum Chordata; class Amphibia; order Anura; family Ranidae; genus Lithobates; species Lithobates septentrionalis. The sequence goes on from JBBDGP010002421.1 coordinate 193,269, forward strand.
TCACCGCCGCAGCGAACCTGAGCCATCAAATACACCAACTGCTCTCACCGCCGCAGTGAGCCTGAGCCATCAAATACACCAACTGCTCTCACCGCCGCAGCGAGCCTGAGCCATCAAATACACCAACTGCTCTCACCGCCGCAGTGAGCCTGAGCCATCAAATACACCAACTGCTCTCACCGCCGCAGCGAGCCTGAGCCATCAAATACACCAACTGCTCTCACCGCCGCAGTGAGCCTGAGCCATCAAATACACCAACTGCTCTCACCGCCGCAGCGAGCCTGAGCCATCAAATACACCAAGTGCTCTCACCGCCGCAGCGAGCCTGAGCCATCAAATACACCAACTGCTCTCACTGCCGCAGCACGCCTGAGCCATCAAATACACCAGCTGCTCTCACCGCCGCAGCGAGCCTGAGCCATCAAATACACCAACTGCTCTCACTGCCGCAGCGAGCCTGAGCCATCAAATACACCAACTGCTCTCACCGCCGCAGCGCGCCTGAGCCATCAAATACACCAACTGCTCTCACCACCGCAGCGAGCCTGAGCCATCAAATACACCAACTGCTCTCACCGCCGCAGCGAGCCTGAGCCATCAAATACAACTGCTCTCACTGCCGCAGCGAGCCTGAGCCATCAAATACACCAACTGCTCTCACCGCCGCAGCGAGCCTGAGCCATCAAATACACCAACTGCTCTCACCGCCGCAGCGAGCCTGAGCCATCAAATACACCAGCTGCTCTCACCACCGCAGCGAGTCTGAGCCATCAAATAGACCAACTGCTCTCACCACTGCAGCGCGCCTGAGCCATCAAATAGACCAACTGCTCTCACTGCCGCAGCGTGCCTGAGCCATCAAATAGACCAACTGCTCTCACCGCTGCAGCGCGCCTGAGCCATCAAATAGACCAACTGCTTTCACTGCCGCAGTGTGCCTGAGCCATCAAATAGACCAACTGCTCTCACCGCTGCAGCGCGCCTGAGCCATCAAATAGACCAACTGCTCTCACTGCCGCAGCGTGCCTGAGCCATCAAATAGACCAACTGCTCTCACCGCTGCAGCGCGCCTGAGCCATCAAATAGACCAACTGCTTTCACTGCCGCAGTGTGCCTGAGCCATCAAATAGACCAACTGCTCTCACCGCTGCAGCGCGCCTGAGCCATCAAATAGACCAACTGCTCTCACTGCCGCAGCGTGCCTGAGCCATCAAATAGACCAACTGCTCTCACTGCCGCAGCGTGCCTGAGCCATCAAATAGACAAACTGCTCTCACCACCGCAGCATGCCTGGGCCATCAAATAGACCAACTGCTCTCACCACCGCAGCGCGCCTGAGCCATCAAATAGACCAACTGCTCTCACTGCCGCAACGCGCTTGAGCCATCAAATACACCAACTGCTCTCTCCGCCGCAGTGCGCCTGAGCCATCAAATACACCAACTGCTCTCACCGCCGCACACCAGCTCCCCTGGGGACAGGGACACCCATCTCACCTGGGGACAAGGAACCTCATCTCCCCTGGGAACAGGGACACCATCTCCCCTGGGAACAGGGACCCTATCGCACCTGGGGATTGGGACCCCCATCTCCCCTGGGGACAAAGACCCTATCTCCCCTGGCAACGGGGACTACATCTCACCTAGGGATATCATCTTCCCTGGGGACCAGAACCCCACCTCCCCTAAGAACAGGAACCTGATCAACCTGAGTGTTACCATCCCCCCTGGGACAGGGACCCCTCCCCCCCTGGGGACAAGGACCAGGATCCTATCTCCCCTGGCAAAGGGGACTACATCTCACCTAAGGACCCCATCCTCCCTGGGGACCAGGACCCCACCTCCCCTAAGAACAGGAACCTGATCACCCTGAGTGTGCCAACCTCACTGCCCTGCCTGCCATGTGTCCTGTGCGAGGGCCCTCCTGTGACAGCTCTTATCAGGACTGTGTGCTCCCCTTACATGGATACATGGGTTAGATTAGAAGGGATGGAGGCCCAGAGACATGCCCAGAGTACACAGAGGATACATGGGATAGATTAGAAGGGATTGAGGGCCAGAGACTTGTCCAGAGTACACAGGGGAAACTTGGGTTAGATTAGAAGGGATGAAGGCCCAGATACAGTGCCTTGAAAAAGTATTCACCCCCCCCCCCCTTGGCTTTTTACCTATTTTGTTACATTACAGCCTTTAGTTCAATTTTTTTTTTCATCTGAATTATATGTGATGGATCAGAACACAATAGTCTAAGTTGGTGAAGTAAAATTAGAAAAATATATACATAGAACTATTTTTCAGAAATAAAAAACTGATAATTAGCATGTGCGTATGTATTCACCCCCTTTGTTATGAAGCCCATAAAAAGCTCTGGTGCAACCAATTACCTTCAGACATCACATAATTATGCACAGGTCCCTCTCCAGAGCAGCCTAGGGGCATGTTAGTGGCAAGGGCGGGACTGGCGCAGTGCTCCCGCTGATGTCATATCAGCTGCCACACTGCTCAAGTCTTTAATTTTTCTGGACCCGAAAAAACATTATGCGCATGCGCGGTGAAGCCGCGCGAACAGCTGTTTTCTGATGTAGCCTCAACGGAAGTGACGCGATCAAGGCTTTGCAGTCAATACCAGTGTTCTGCCAAAATCTGCAACCTGTCAAAAACTCCAACCGCGTCATAGGTGGGTGTATTGGCCATGCACGAGCGCATGCACAAGAAGGGGGTTCGTTCTGCACGTCAGATTGTCACGAAAAAGACATCAAATACACTAACTGCTCTCGCCGTCGCAGTGCGCCTGCGCGGCCTTTGTATCACATGCTTAAAGAATCCTATCAAATACTCCAACTGAGATCGCTGCTCACACTGCGCCCAAAGGCGATATCCTCATGCCTTCTTACATCCACCTGATAGAATCTGGTGAATGTATGGACTGAAGACCAAAGTTGCGGCCTTGCAGATTTGAGCCACGGAGGCTTGGTGATGCACTGTCCAAAAAGCACTAGCAGCCCTGGTGGAGTGCGCTTTGACCTGAAAAGGTGGAACTTTCCTCTTCAAGCCATAAGCTTGAATAATTACCTGCCGAATACATTTGGCAATAGTGGATGTCGATGCTGCCTGTCCTTTCCTAGGACCTTCAGGCAACACGAAGAAAGCATCTGTTTTCCGAATCTGAGCAGTCGCCTTCAAATAGATTTTGACTGCTCTCACTACATCCAAAGAATGTAGTGGCTTTCCTTCCTTGGAACAGGGTTCTTGAAAAAATTAAGGTAAAACAATATCTTGGTTTAGGTGAAAACCTGAAACCACCTTTGGCAGAAAGCTAGGATGAGGACGCAATACTACTCTATCCTTGTGAACGATTAAATTTGGCTCTTTACAAGAAAGAGCCACACTATGATACCCTTCTTGCAGAAGAAATGGCTACCAGAAAAACTAGCTTCCTTGTCAAAAGGACCAAAGGAATATGTTGTATCGGCTCAAAAGGCTGTTTCTGTAATGCCGACAGAACTAAATTCAAGTTCCAAGGGTTCAGGGGTGCTCTAACTGGTGGATTAAGCCGTGTTACCCCCTGTATAAAGCTTCGGACCAAAGAATGTGAAGCAGACGTTGAAACAAAACTGATAAGGCCAAGACCTGACCCTTGATAGTACTCAAGGCCAGTTTCATCTCTAGCCCCATTTGCAGAAAGGCAAGAATTCTACCTATGACATAATTCTTAGGATGCCAACCCCTGGATTCACACCAGGAAACATATGCCTTCCAGACTCTATAATAAATGACTCTGGAAGCTGGCTTCCTTGCATTAATCAAGGTAGGTATCACTGAGCCTGAACGCCCACAATTCTTTAGAATGTGGGTTTCAATTGCCAAACCGTTAAATTTAGCGTTTGTAAAGTAGGATGGAACACTGGTCCCTGTGATAGCAGGTCTAGAAGTGATGGTAGGGTACATGGGGCCCCTACCACCATCTTTACTATTTCTGCATACCAAGATCTTCTGGGCCACGCTGGGGCTTCAAGAACTAGCGACTTCCTTTCCCGCTTGACCCTGCAAAGAAGTCGAGGTAGCAGCGGAATAGGAGGGAATGCATAAATCAGTGAGAACTGATCCCACGGGGTCACCAACGCATCATGCGAGTGGATCCCTTGTTCTTGACACAAAGTTGTCGACTGTTGTTGAACCTGGATGCAAACAGATCTACATCCGGGATCCCCCATCTTTGGCATATAGCCAGGAAGATGTCGGGGTGAAGGGACCATTCCCCCAGGAACAACTGCTGGCGACTTAAGTAGTCTGCCTGCCAGTTCTCTACCCCTGGAATGAAGATTGCCTATATGCACGGCACATGTTTTTCTGCCCAGGTTAGGATATGGTTTACCTCTCCCTGAGCTGCCCGACTTCTGGTGCCCCCTTGGTGATTAATATAAGCCACTGCTGTGGCATTGTCGGATTGAATCCTGACAGGAGAATTCTGCAACCAGAATGTCCAGGCCCTTAGGGCTAGACGCGCTGCCCGAATCTCTAGAATGTTGATGGAACATTCTAGACCATTTCACCTGGACAGAGTCTTTTCGGTTCTGGACCATTTCACCTGGACAGAGGCTTCTTCCAGGACTGCTCCCCAACCTGAAAGGCTGGCATCTGTTACCACCTTCCAGGTAACCGGTAAGAAGGATTTTCCCTTCTGCAGATTCTCGGATATCCTCCACCAAGTGAGGCCCTGGCGCACTTTTGGCGACAAATGCATTGGAAAATCATACAAAGGCGAATGGAAGGACCCTTCTTTGCCCTGACCCCCTGAACCAGCTCCTTTATGGCGCTGATCTTTGCCTGGGGTAAAAACACCCTCTTCTGGACTGTATCTATGACCAGACCCAAGTACTCTGATCTTCTTACTGGCTTTAAAGAAGATTTCTCTAGGTGGAGGACCCAACCTAGGTATTCCAGGTAGTTGACTGTGGTGACCATGCTTTGGTCAAAGCAGACTATTAATCGGTCTATTAAGAGCAGGTCATCCAGGTATGCTATTATAGTTATACCTTGAGTCCTTAATCTGGCCAGAAATTCTGTAAACACCCGAGGTGCAGTAGCTAGTAGCTAGAAAAGCAACGCTACAAACTGAAAATGAAGTTTTTCTACTTCGAAACGCAGATACTCCTGGTGAGCGGGGAAAATAGAGACATGCAGGTATGCATCCTTGATGTTGATTGATGCCAGAAGCTCTCCCCCTTGTAGGATGGAGACTACTGATCGGATTGATTCCATGCAAAAAGAGCGAATCTTCAGGAGCTGGGTTTAGATCTTTGAGATCTAGAATGGGTCTGACATCCCCATTTGGTTTTGGTACCCTAAAAGGTTTGAATAAAACCCCGACCCCTTCTCTTCCACGGGGACCTCCATGATCACTTTTTGCGACAAAACTCGGTCTAACGCCAGAAACAGACTTCTTTTTCTCTGGATCTTTGGGGACATTTGACCTGAGGAAACGAGGCGACAGGAATTCTCGGGAACTCTTGTTTGTAACCTAGAGCTATTGTGGAGACCACCCATTTGTCCCGAAATTCTTCCTGCCAGACCTTTGAGAACTGCAGAAGTCTTCCCCCCACTCGAGCGAGCAGGGGTGCCCCGTCATAAAGAGGCTTTAGCGTTCTGTCTTGTGGGTTTCCTCCCCCAGGACTTCTTTTGTCCCTGGGGTTGACCCTGAGGTTTACCTCTTGAACCTGACGGTGGAGGCTGTCTCGACTGCCTGGAGGCTGATGCCCCCGGCACTGGAGAAAGAGCCAGTTTAAATGAGGGACATTTACTCTTTTTCTTAACTGGCAAAAGGGTACTTTTCCCACTTGATATTTCTTGGATATATTTGTCCAAATCCTCCCCAGACCGCTTTTCACAGCGGAAAGGAAAACCAGCCAGGAGCTTTTTGCATGGCGCTTCGGCTGTGCAAAGCACAAAGCCGCTGGCAGCTCAGCTAACTCCTGGGCCTGCTGTTCAGGGAACACCTTGAGTAACTGTTTTAAATGGACTCTCAATGACTGACATACCCCAATTGCCTGAATATGGCTGAAAAAAACAAATACTGGATCCCGAGGTCCAGCTCTCCAAAAAGAGAAGCATTACAGGTAAAACCTCGTTTCTTCAGACACAAGGCCCGGGTACCATTCAATTCGGCCTGGAAAAGACACTTTGAATGGATCCGGTTGCATAGCTTGCCCCAGCAAGGAATATTCCAGCGGAGCTCAGCACAGCACAGGTACTCCCGGTAAGGGGAGGGGTTATATGGGGAATTGAACTTCCTGTTTAGGGTGTGCCAGTGTCCATCACCTGAAGGTGCCTTATAACCCATACAGTTATTACTGTGGCTCTGTGTCCCGTGATGTACGATAAAGAAATAAATCTTTATCCGCTATTCATTTTTAACGCATGTGGGGCGTGTTTAGTCAATTGAAAGGCAGCTTTTTCTATATTGCATAAAGATTTATTTAGCAGATTTGTTTGGCCATCAATAAAAATTCCACCCCCAGCACTGGCCATTTTTGAAATATCCGCCCCCTTCACGTAAATATTCGTGCCTCACCTACATGAACGTGCCTCGGCAACGCGAGACAACAGCTGATCTTAAACTCAGCTGTTCTGAGGCTCCAATCTGTGCATGTGCAGTTCAGGCTGGGAATTTTCCGATAGGGGGCACTTCGACAGAACACCTGACTTGTTTACTAGATCTGCAGCAGTCACCAGTTACTAGGGCAACCAGTGACGTGGAGCAGGGATTTGGCTGTTCTGTTATTGGTTGGACGGACCATTACTTCTCAGCACGGCTGACTGAGTGGCAGATGGACTGCACAGGGAGAAGAGTGAGGACGTTTTTAACTGGATCTCCCACCCACATTGGATATCATGCGGATTGCTTCAGCACAACATTCATAGGATAAATCACATCTCAACTAGGAGGGGAATACCGAGGGCTGTCTTTGTACAAAGCCCAGTCAAAGGATAGGTATCCAAAAACATTCCTCTGCCACTATAGTCCCTTCTAAAGCCCTCATATTATCATATACAAGGTGCTTCCTGTCAGAAACCATGAACCAGACCGAGTCAGAAGTATAGAAAAATCACACTTGTTTATTAATAAAAATAAAAAGGTAAATAGAGTAAGCGTAGTCAAAGCATAGCCAGAGTCCAGTAACCGGATCGGGTAGTAAGCCAAGCCAGAGTTCAGTGACCAGATCGGGTAATCGGCCAGACCAGAAGTCAGGGATCCAAGTAGAGGAACAGCAAGCAGGATAAGAAGCCAGAAGGGATGTCTGCAAAGCCAGTCTTTAAACAGGAATGCAGGAGATGGTTTCTTGTGATGTGACCAAGGCGAAGGCAGCAATGAAGTGAGCTGGAGATCTTTAAGTAGGCAGGACTGACTAGCAGATCCACAACAGCTGGTTAAATGTGGAGAGAGATGAGAGCTGGCAATTAGCCGACAGCTGAACGGCCAGCTCAGAGAAGGAAGGGCTGAGCCTGCCCTGACAGTACCCCCCTCCTCAACGACCCTTCCCCCTCGGAGGACCACCGGGCTTGAGGGGAAAACGTCTACGGAAATCACGGAGGAGGGCAGGAGCATGTACATCCGAGAATGAGACCCAGGAGAGTTCCTCTGGACCGTACGCCTTCTAATGCACCAGGTACTGTATGCGCCCACGGAACCTACGGGACTCAACAATGGATTGTACCTCATACTCCTCATGATTCTCAACCTGTATAGGGTGAGGACGTGGCACCGAGGTGGTAAAGTGGTTGCAGACCAACGGTTTCAATAAGGAGACATGAAACACATTTGAGATGCGCATACTAGGAAGAAGGTCCAACGTGTAAGCCACTGGGTTAATCCTGCGAAGGATACAGAAAGGCCCAATAAACTGTAGCCACAGTCCAGTAACCGGATTGGGTAGTCAGCCAAGCCAGAGTTCAGTAACCAGATCAGGTAATCAGCCAGGCCAGAAGTCAGGGATCCAAGTAGAGGAACAGCAAGCAGGATAAGGAGCCAGAAAGGATGTCAGCAAAGCCAGCCTTTAAACAGGAGATGGTTTCTTGTGATGTGACCAAGGCGAAGGCAGGAATGAAGTGAGCTGGAGATCTTTAAATAGGCGGGACTGACGAGCAGATCCACAACACCTGGTTAACTGTGGAGAGAGATGAGAGATGAGAGCTGGCAATTAGCCAACAGCTGAGCGGCCATCTCAGAGAAGGAAGGGCTGAGCCAGCCCTGACACTTCCTGAACGTGAGTGTCTGCAATTCTTTTTTTATTTCCAAAACAATTATTTACATTAACCACTTCAGCCCCGGAAGATTTTACCCCCTTAATGACCAGGCCATTTTGTGCGATACGGCACTGCGTCGCTTAAACTGACAATTGCGTGGTCGTGCGACGCTGTACCCAAATTTGTGTCCTTTTTTACCACAAATAGAGATTTCTTTTGGTGCTATTTGATCACCTCTGCGGTTTTTATTTTTTGCGCTATAAAACAAAAAAAGCGACAATTTTTAAAAAAAACAAACATTTTTTTACTTTTTGCTATAATAAATACCCCCAAAAATTTTGTTAAAAAACAAAATTTCTTCATCAGTTTAGGCCAATATATATTCTACATATTTTTGGTAAACAAAAACGCAGTAAGTGTATATTGATTGGTTTGCGCAAAAGTTATAGCGCCTACAAACTACGGGAAAGATTTATGCCATTTTTATTATTTATTCATTTTTTTCCTAGTAATGGCAATGATCTGCGATTTTTAGCGGTATTGCGACAGCCAGATCTGACACTTGACATATTTTTGGGACCAGTGACATTTATACAGCGATCAGTGCTATAAATTACTGTGTAAATTACTGGCAGGGAAGGGGTTAACACTAGGGGGCAATCAAAGGGTTAAATGTGTGTTCCCTCAATGTGTTCTAACTGTATGGGGATAGCACTGACTGGGGGAGGAGACATCGTTGTTTCTACCCCAGGATTCAGTGTGCTACATACCCTAAGTCTTGAAAGGAGTACTGGGGTTGTACGCACAGCCTGGCCACTGCAGCAGCTTGACACTTGTCATCCTGTTTTTTTGGTCTAGGATTGAGTGTGCTACATACAACCCCAGTACTCCTTTCCAGACTTAGGGTATGTAGCACACTCAATCCTAGACCAAAAAAAAAAAAAGATGACAAGTGTCAAGCCGCTGCGGTGGCCAGGCCGTGCGTACAACCCCAAAACTCCTTTCCAGATTTATGTGATATAGCACAATCATAGACCAAAAAAAAAGGTTGACAAGTGTCAAGCCGCTGCGGTGGCCAGGCCGTGTGTACAACCCCAGTACTTCTTTCCAGACTAATGCCGCGTACACACGGTCGGACTTTCCAGCTACAAAAGTCCGACAGCCTGTCCGACAGACTTTCGACGGACTTTTGGCGGACTTTCGACGGACTTGCGGCGGACTTTCTAACGAACAGACTTGCCTACACACGATCACACAAAAGTCCGTCGAATTCTTACGTGATGACGTACACCGGACTAAAATAAGGAAGTTCATAGCCAGTAGCCAATAGCTGCCCTAGCGTGGGTTTTTGTCCGTCGGACTAGCACACAGACGAGCGGATTTTTCGACCGGACTCGAGTCCGTCGGAAAGATTTGAAGCATGTTTCAAATCTAAAGTACGTCGGATTTGAGGCTAAAAAAGTCAGTTGAAAGTCCGGAGAAGCCCACACACGATCGGATTACCAGCCAGCTTTAGTCCGTCAGCGTCCGTTGGACTTTTGTAGACGAAAAGTCCGACCGTGTGTACGCGGCATTAGGGTATGTAGCACACTCAATCCCGGAGTAAAAAATAAATAAAATAAAGGATGACAAGTGTCAAGCGGCTGCGGTGGCCAGGCTGTGAGTACAACCTCATTACTCCTTTCCAGAGACTAAGAGCCCTTGCACACTGGGGCGGGGGGCGGCGTCGGCGGTAAAACGCCGCTATTATTAGCGGCATTTTACCGTCGGTATGCGGCCGCTAGCGGGGCGGTTTTACCCCCGCTAACGGCCGAGAAGGGGTTAAATACCACCGCAAAGCGCCTCTGCAGAGGCGCATTGCCGGCGGTATAGCCGCGCCGTCCCATTGATTTCAATGGGCAGGAGCGGTAAAGGAGCGGTATACACACCGCTCCTTCACCGCTCCGAAGATGCTGCTAGCAGGACTTTTTTTTCCGTCCTGCCAGCGCATCGCTCCAGTGTGCAAGCCCTCGGGGCTTTCACACTGGAATGAAAGCAGCGGCACTTTCGGGGCGGTTTGCAGGCGCTATTATTAGCGCAATAGCGCCTGCAAACCGCCCCAGTGTGCAAGGGCTCTTAGGGTACTTAGCACACTCAATCCTAGACCAATAAAAAAGGATGACAAGTGTCAAGCCACTGCGGTGGCTAAGGCCGTGCGTACAACCTCAGTACTCCTTTCCAGACTCAGGGTATGTAGCACACTCATCCCTAGACCAAAAAAAAAAAAAAAAAAGATGACAAGTGACAAGCCACTACGGTGTCCAGACCGTGTGTACAACCCCAGTACTCCTTTCCAGACTTAGGCCCCTTTCACACTTATACGACTTCAAAGTCGCACGATTTTACCGCGATTTCGCGGCCGTGATTGTGCCGCGATTTTACCGCGATTTGGGAGCAGTACTACTTTGCCACGTTTTTGGCATTAACAAATGAAAACATAAAGTAGTTGGTATGAATCATAAGGGGGAACTCCACGCCAAGTTTTAAATAAAAAAACTGGCGTGGGTTCCCCCCCAGGGGCATACCAGGCCCTTAGGTCTGGTATGGATTGTAAGGGGAACCCCCTACGCCGAAAAATCGGCGTGGGGGTCCCCCCAAAATCCATACCAGACCCTTATCCGAGCACGCAGCCGGCCGGTCAGGAATGGGGGTGGGGACGAGCTAGCGGCCCCCCCCTCCTGGACTGTACCAGGCCGCATGCCCTCAACATGGGGGTGGGTGCTTTGGGGCATGGGGGGGCGCCCTGCGGCCCCCCCACCCCAAAGCACCTTGTCCCCATGTTGATGAGGACAAGGGCCTCTTCCCGACAACCCTGGCCGTTGGTTGTCGGGGTCTGCGGGCGGGGGGCTTATCGGAATCTGGGAGCCCCCTTTAATAAGGGGGCCCCCAGATCCCGGCCCCCCACCCTATGTGAGTGAGTATGGGGTACATGGTACCCCTACCCATTCACCTAGGGAAAAAAGCGTCAATAAAAAACACAGTACACAGGTTTTTAAAATTATTTATTAGGCAGCTCCGGGATCTTCTTCCGACTTCGGGGGTCCTCTTCCGACTTCGGGGGTCTCTCTGGCGTCTTCTCCCGGTGTCCGCATCTTCTGCCGGCTCCACCGCTATCTTCTGGCGCTCTTTTGCCAGCGGTGGTCCGGACCTCTGGATCGTCTTCTTCCCTCTTCTCTTCCAGAGATGTTGACACGACGCTCTCTCCAGCCAGAATGGTCTCTGTGCGCTCCGCAACGGACTTATATAGGCGGTGACCCCGCCCCCTTATGCCGTCACAGTCCCTGGGCATGCTGGGGCTGTGACGTTTTAGGAGGCGTGGTCGCCGGGTGATGACCACGCCCCCTTATGACGGCACAGTCCCAGCATGCCCCGGGACAGTGACCTCATAAGGGGGCGGGGTCACCGCCTATATAAGTCCGTTGCGGAGCGTTCAGAGACCATTCCAGCTGGAGAGAGCGTCGTGTCAACATCTCTGGAAGAAAGGCAGAAGGCAGAAGTCCGGACCACCGCTAGCAATTGAGCTGCAGAAGATAGCGGAGGAGCCGGCAGAAGATGCGGACACCGGGAGGAGACGGCGGAGAGACCCCCGAAGTCGGAAGAGGACCCCCGAAGTCGGAAGAAGATCCCGGAGCTGCCTAATAAATTATTTTAAAAACCCGTGTACTGTGTTTTTTATTGACGCTTTTTTCCCTAGGTGAATGGGTAGGGGTACCTTATTACCTTATTAAAGGGGGCTCCCGGATTCCGATAAGCCCCCCGCCCGCAGACCCCGACAACCAATGGCCAGGGTTGTCGGGAAGAGGCCCTTGTCCTCAACAACATGGGGACAAGGTGCTTTGGGGTGGGGGCCCCCCATGCCCTAAAGCACCCACCCCCCCATGTTGAGGGCATACGGCCTGGTACGGTCCAGGAGGGGGGGGGCGCTCGCTCGTCCCCACCCCCATTCCTGACCGGCCGGGCTGCGTGCTCGGATCGGGGTCTGGTATGGATTTTGGGGGGAACCCCACGCCGATTTTTCGGCGTAGGGGGTTGCCCTTAGATCCATACCAGACCTAAGGGCCTGGTATGCCCCTGGGGGGGAACCCACGCCGGTTTTTTCATTTAGGTTCCCCCTCTGGATTCATACCAGACAGCTGTCAGCACTGCCTGTCGCTCTTCGGGAAAGGAAAAAAAAGTTTTCCTTTCCCGATCAGCGAGCCAGGCTTGTGCTTACAAAGTCGTACTGAAGTCGTGTCTATATTATTCAGGCACGACTTGCATGCTACTTCAGGGTTTAACATTGAGGTCTATGGAGTACAACTCGCATAAAAGTTGGACCAAAGTAGTGCAGGGACTACTTTCAAGTCGGCACGACTTAAAGTCGTGCCAATATGAATGGTAGTCATTGAAAATCATGGAGAATAACTTGTCATACGATTTTGCAGTACAAAATCGTGGGACAAGTCGTATAAGTGTGAAAGGGGCCTTAGGGTATGTAGCACACTCAATCCTAGACCAAAAAAAAAAAAAGGATGACAAGTGTCAAGCTGCTGCGGTGGCCAGGCTGTAGAGCCACACGTTTCTGGCTAAAATTAAAATTTTTTGGCTTACAAGATAGATCACGATTCTATCACGATTCTCGCGGCGTAACATCATCTTTCACATTAAAACAAAAAAAATTGGGCTAACTTTACTGTTTCGTTTTTTTCTTATTCATTGAAGTGTATTTCCCAAAAAATTGTGTTTGAAAGACTGCTGGGCAAATACAGTGCGACATAAAATATTGCAGCAATTGACATTTTATTCCCTAAGGTCTCTGCTAAAATATATATATATATATATATATATATATATATATATATATATATATATATAATAAATAAAATGTTTGGGGTTCCAAGTAATTTTCTAGCAAAAAATATATTGATTTTAACTTAAGAAACAAGTGTCGGAAAAAGATTTAGACTTTAAGTAGTTAAACTTCCTGCATTTAAGTTGTTAAAAACTTGGCAGACTGCCCAGATTTTTTTCTTTACACAGAAGTTTATCCCTTTGATCTAAGAAGAAAGAGTTAGTTACAATGTTTCATGTTGAAAACTTGGCAGACTGCCTATGTTTTCTTTTGACAGCTGAGTGAGCAGATAAGTCTCTCCACAATATATGAAAGAATCGGCAAACTCTGCAATAGAGATCGTCTGGGGGGTTGAATCGAGATCACAATTTTTTAACGATTAATTGTCCAGCTCTACCAGGCTGTGCGTATAACCCCAGTACTCCTTTCCAGACTTCGGGTATGTAGCACACGCAATTCTGGAGTAAAAAAAAGAAGAAGAATGACAAGTGTCAAGCCACTACGGTGGCCAGGCCGTGTTTACAAGCCCAGTACTCCTTTCCAGACTTAGGGTATGTAGCACACTCAATTCTAGACCAATAAAAAAGGATGACAAGTGTCAAGCCGCTGCAGTGGCCAGGCCACGTATACAACCCCAGTACTCCTTTCCAGAGTTAGGATATGTAACGCACTCAGTCCTGGAGAAAAATAAAGAAAAAGAAAAAAGAATAAGTGTCAAGCCGCTGCGGTGGCCAGGCCATGTGTACAACCCCAGTACTCCTTTCCAGAGTTAGGATATGTAACGCACTCACTCCTGGAGAAAAATAAAGAAAAAGAAAAAAGAATAAGTGTCAAGCTGCTGCGGTGGCCAGGCCATGTGTACAACCCCAGTACTCCTTTCCAGACTTAGGGTATGTAGCACAATCGTAGACCAAAAAAAACAAACAATGATGTCTCCTCCCCCAGTCAGTGCGGGAACACACATTTAACCCCTTGATAGCTCCCCTAGTGTTAACATCTTCCCTGCCAGTGACATTTACACAGTAATTAGTGCATATTTATAGCACTGATTGCTGTATAAATGTCACTGGTCCCAAAAATGTGTCAAAAGTGTCAGATCTGTCTGTCGCAATACTGCTAAAAATCGCAGATCACCGCCATTACTAGTAAAGAAAAATGAATAAATAATAAAAATGCCATAAATCTTTCCCATAGTTTGTAGGCACTATAACTTTTGCACAAACCAATCAATATACACTTATTGTGTTTTTGTTTACCAAAAATATGTAGAATATATATTGGCCTAAACTGATGAAGAAATTAGTTTTTTTAAAAACATTTTTGGGGATATTTATTATAGCAAAAAGTAAAAAAAATGTATATATATTTTTTTAAATTGTCGCTTTTTTTTGTTTATAGCGCAAAAAATAAAAAAACGCAGAGGTGATCAAATAGCACCAAAAGAAATCTCTATTTGTGGGAAAAAAAGACACAAATATAGTTTGGGTACAGCGTCGCACGACCGCGCAATTGTCAGTTAAAGTAACGCAGTGCTGTGTCGCAAAAAATGGCCTGGTCATTTAGGGGGTGAAATCTTCCGGGCTGAAGTGGTTAATGTAAATAATTGTTTTGGAAATAAAAAAAAGAAAAGAATTGCAGACACTCATGTTCAGGAAGCTCCTTGTATATGATAATATGAGGGCTGTAGAAGGGACTATAGTGGCAGATGAACATTTTTGGATAACTATCTGGGACTGGGCTTTGTACACAGACAGCCCTCGGTATTCCCCTCTAGATGTGGAGATGTGATTTATAAGCAATTGGCATGATATCCGATGTGGACGGGCGAACCAGCTAAACATGTCCGCACTCTTCTCCATGCGCAGTCCATCGGTCACTCAGCCAGCCCGTGCTGGAAAGTAATAGTCTATCCAACCAATCACAGAACAGCCAAATCCCTTCTCACGTCACTGGTTGCCCTAGTAACTGGAGATTGCTGCAAATCTAGTAAACAAGTCAGGTGTTCTGTCACGCGAGACAACAGCTGTTCGTAAACTCAGCTGTTCTGCGGCTCCGTGCGGCGCATGCGCAGTTCCCCCGGGCGCTATTTGATAGCTGGGTCAGGTGAGGAGGGGCGGAGCCAAGGAGGGGGGAATGGAGAGGTGCGTGCTCAGGGAGACGCAGTTAGGCCAATCGGAGCGCGGAACGGGGGAGGCGGGGCTGACCCGCCTGGCACTCGTTGACGTCAGCGGGGAACCCTCGCCCGCCATGCCTGCCCCCTCTTGCTCAGGTGCAGTGGGCACGTGCCCACCGCGGATCCTGACGTCTTTGAAGTCTGCGGGCGTGACGTCACATTTTTTCTACCTTTCACACTCCTGAGATGGTCAGGGTGCAGGGGGCCAGGCTGTAGGAATCCCGAGCCTTCTGTAGGATTGTCTTTGGGGAAGCCTCAGGTGGTTGAACAAAGTCCCTCCCTATGTATTTCTTATCCCTTCGCAATATTGGGAATTACTGTACACATTTACAGTCCTTGCTTACACCTGCACTGTCAACTGCTGTCCTGCAGCAAGGCATGGAACTGGTCATGTGACTAACAATCAGAATGGATCACATGATCTGTTACCAGGCGCCATTATGATGTGGTCACATGATTTTCACGTGAACTGCCACTTAGCAAAAAAATGTATGAAATTGTGGGAAGAGGGGGTGATAGCGATAGACATTCGCACTGACGCTCATTTAGTGAAAGTAAAGTCATCCCAAGCCTGATCATTCAGCTGTGGGTGAGCGATGAGGAGCACAGGCTGACATTTTTAATCTCTTAGGGCCCCCAATGGGGACAAAAAGTTGCCACACTGCCCTGCCTCCCCTCCACATGTTGCACCACACTTGTGCATTGGGTTCTCAGCCCTGGAAGGTCCATTTATTATAAAATACTTCACAGGGGCCTGGAGGGAGAGGAGATCTTAGCATCAGAGATACAGAAAGACAGCCAAGTGATTCCAGATACCTAAAGCGCGTTGTTGTGCCAGAAGCATAGGACAGCCCAATCATTTCAAAAGGGGTTCTCTATGAGCAACAAATGCAGGGAAGGAGCTCATGTACCATTTTATGCGTCTGTTGTGCTGTGTTTGGGGTGCTTCAACAATGAATGACATTGCAGGAGGGACTCACACTTTTCATGTTTTATAAATGCACACAAAATCACATGTTCGCAAAACGCTACAGTGTGACTGCAGGCAAAAACGGTCATCATCTGGGGAAGAGGGGTCCCCTGATTGCTTATTTGCAGCTAGGGATGGGTGAAGGTATCTGGGTTTGTTTTGCAAATCCCATTAAAGGGAGGGGGGTCTTCTTATTCAAATCTAGCCCTTTGTAGGGATAATAAGCAAACTATTGTCAAATAAAAGCCATAAATGCCAGCATTTGCCAGGAGGACATTTCACCAGGGGGTTGATTTAATAAAACCACTGAGTGCAAAATCTGGTGCAGCTGTGCATGGTAGGCTTCTTCAATTAAGCTTAGACTATAAAACCTGGAAGATAATTGGTTTATATGCACAGCTACACCAGATTTTGCATGTTCCAGCATTAGTAAATCTCCCCCAATGTACCAAAAAAAAAAAAAAAAAAAAAAAAGAACCCCTTTCTACACAGAACTGTCAGCTCTTCCCAACAGCTTCAATACACACCAACAATATGGGGTTGATTTACTAAAATTGGAGAGTGCAGAATCTGGTGCAACTCTGCATAGAAACCAATCAACTTCCAGTTTTTGTTTTTTTTTCAAAGCCTAACCACTTGCCTTGTGGGCACTTCCTGCCCAGGCCAATTTTCAGCTTTCAGCACTGTCACACTTTGAATTACAATTGCGCAGTCATGCAAAACTGTATATTTTTAATAGTTTGTTATATTTTGCAAACAGGTAATTATTCTCCTTCACTGATGTGGGCTGATGAGACTGTACTGATGGGCACTGATAAGTGGCACTAATTGGCAGCACTGTTTAGACAGCGCTGATAATCAGTGCCCTGAATATCAGTGTTGATGTCCCTTTGACACAAGCTGGTTATCAGCGATCTCCTTACGCTGTCAGCGCGAGGAATGAAAAGCCGATAATCAGCTTGTGTTGACACCTGTGATCAGCTGTCATTGGACACAGCTGATCACGTGGCCTTGATTGGCCCTTTACCCCGGTCTGTGATCAGCTGAGTCCAAAGGACTTTGGCGATCACAGAGCACGCCCCCGTGCTCCATAGGAAGCGCAATCACGGGAGAACATCAATATACCTTCCCGGCAAAGTAAGCCCACACTGTAGCCATCATTCGACTATGGCACAGGTGGGAAGCGGTTAAAGTGGTTGTAAACCACAGACATGAATTATGAACAAAGCATATCCCTCTTTAGTGTGTACTTGTCTCAATTAAGAGCACTAAGTGTCACTCTTGTCTGCTGCTTCCGTCCTCTATCAGCATGGGTCAACTGACAAATTTTCCTGACACCAAGATATAAAAAGGTGACAGGGAGGAAGCTCCAGCTGATTGACAGGCTCGGCTCTGTTCCTGTGGGCCTTCTCTCCAATCAGCTTTCAGAAGTCTCCTCTATGAGCTCTGCAAAGTGTAACCAGCTCTCTGCCCCCTTTTTTCTGAACTTTCAGACAAGCGTTAAAATTCTGCACTTTGAATGGCTGTAGAGAAGACTGCAGATAGACAAAACAACTGATTTGTTTCATCTGAGTCCAGTCACTTCACTGGGTATATGTAAGTTTTTACAACCACTTTAATATAAAAGGACACTTACCTGTCCAAGGATCCCACGATATTGGCACCCCTAGCCGATTCGTCAGTCAGCTTCAGGTGCAGGCACTGTCATCTGTAGTATGGGAAACAGGAAGTGAACCCTTGTGGCAGTGTCGGGGGGAGGGTGTGAACAAGCGTAGCTCCCCTTTTGGGTGGAGCTCTGCTTTAAAAGTCAGCAGATACAGTATTTGTAGCTGCTAACTTTTTTTTTTTTTTTTTACAGACTAGAACTCCTCTTTAATAAGAGTGCCTTTTCTCCCTTTACTGTATATACAGAGTTGCAGGGCTGATCTGTCAGCTATCTTTATACTGATGGTCTAGAGCAGTGGTCTCCAAACTGCAGCCCTTTGCTTGCCTTTATCCGGCCCTTGAGGCACTCTTCCTCCCATTGACACCAAAGATGCATTGTCTTCTCCCACTATCACCAGGGCAGTTTCTACTCTCAATGACCAGTCTGGCACCCCTAAAGTCTGAAGGTCAGCAAACTGGTGCTTTGTTTAGAAAGTTTGGAGATCCCTGGACTAGAGGCATTACTTGTGTGGATTCTGTTTATTCTCTGCGAGATTGTATTAAACTACATTGTGTCATTCTGGCATATTCCAGGTCACTTTTATATACATTGTTACAAATGTTGCCAATAGTGTGCATATCAGGTCCAGTTGATATTCTAAAGCACTACGCACATTTGGGTGCCATTATTCCTAATGGCACCCCAACCGTGGTGCGATTTTGCCACATTTGTTTAAAAAACTGTGCAAAGCTTGTCGCCCAAAAAGGAGCTTGTTTTGGGACACCAACACGCACAGGGTAGCCTATTCAAGTGAATAGGCTGCCTTATGTACGACACACAGAAAAAGTAAATTGCACTTTAAAAATCGCGAGCAGGAACGCTAGTTCCTACTAACATTAGGTCTGAGCAGGTCCTAAAGCTGCATATTCACAGCTAAACAGAGATATTTTCAGGTGTATTTTTTTTTTTTTTGATTTAGCTTTTTCACATGCATACATGAGCATTTTAAAAGTGTATTTCAAGCAATTTACATGTGTATTCAAGCTTCAGCTGTTTTTGTTTTAGCTAATAGAAAAACTAGAGGGGTGGAGAGAAATTTAGGTCTTACAAGATAACACACGCCTGAAAAAAAAAAAAAAAAAAAGAAGACAAAAAATGCTCAAATTTATTTATTTTCAGGAGAGCTACAAAATGCTCAGGTATGAATGGTGTCTAAATTCCCATTCAACATCTATGCAAAGCACGTATTTGTGCAAAATGTTCATTAGAACGGACTACCAAATGCTCAGAAATTGCACTAAAGAAGTGCATGTACTTTTTTTTTTTTTTACACACATTGCACCATTTTGGTCCAGAAGAAGAGAAGAATAGACAAAAGAAACACTAAACCACACACATGACCAATTCCTAGACTGCAATATTTTTGTATTATCATTAAAGTCCCCCCTCCCAACTCAAAAAAAAATAAAAAAATGTTTTAAGCACTAGAGCCTCTGGTAGTTTCAGCATTGATCCTTTAAGAAGAGTAATACACATGGGACCCCCACCGTGTTCTATGAATCCTCCTATTGTCTACTACATACAGGACATAGTAGTGATGTAGAGGCCAGTGAGGGGAACCATTGAACTCAATGGAGGACCAGGCCTCCAATACCTGCTGCGCAAGTTTAGAAAAAATCCCTTCACTATTTTGTCAGATTCTTCAGCACTTGAAGACTGCAGAGTTTGGACTCACCGCCAAAAAAACGGAAACATTCAATGGCCAGATCCATATTACCCTATTGCCACCTGCATAACACATACAGTGCTTTGAAAAAGTATTCATACCCCTTGAAATTTTCCACATTTTGTCATGTTACAGCCAAAAGCATAAATTAATTTTATTGGGATTTTATATGATAGACCAACACAAAGTGGCACATACTTGTGAAGTGGAAGGAAAATGATAAATAGATTTCCAATTTTTTCACGAATAAATATGTGAAAAGTGTGGTGTACATATGTATTCAGCTCTTTTACTCTGATACCCCTAACTAAAATCTACTGGAACCAATTGCCTCCAGAAGTCACCTATTTAGTAAATAGAGTCAACCTGTGTGCAATTTAATCTCAGTATAAATACAGCTGTTCTGTGAAGCCCTCAGAGGAAGGTTAGAGAACCTTAGTGAAAAAAACAGCATCTTGAAGGCCAAAGAACACACCAGACAGGTCCAGGATAAAGTTGTGGAGAAGTTTAAAGCAGGGTTAGGGTATAAAAAAAAAATATCCCAAGCTTTGTACATCTGATGGAACACTGTTCAATCCATCATCCGAAAATGGAAAGAGTATGGCACAACTGCAAACCTATCAAGACATGGACGTCAAACTGACAGGCTGGGCAAGGAGAGCTTTAAATCAGAAAAGCAGCCAAGAGGCTCATGGTAACTCTGGAGGAGCTGCAGAGATCCACAGCTCAGGTGGAAGAATCTGTCCACAGAACAACTATGGCCTTTATAGTGGCAAGAAGAAAGCCATAATAAGTCCCCTTTTCAGTTTGCAAGAAGCCATGTGGGGGACACAGCAAACATGTGGAAGAAGGGGCTCTGGTCCAATGAGACCAAAATTGAACTTTTTGACCTAAAAGCAAAATGCTATGTGTGGCAGAAAAACTAACACTGCACATCACCCTGAACACACCATCCCCACCGTGAGACATGCTGGTGGCAGCATCATGTTGTGGGGATGCTTTTCTTCAGCAGGGACAGGGAAGCTGGTCAGAGTTGATGGGAAGATGGATGGAGCCAAATACAGGGCAATCTTAGAAGAAAACCTGTTAGAGTCTGCAAAAGACTTGAGACTGGGGCGGAGGTTCACCTTCCAGCAGAACAACGACCCTAAACATACAGCTAGAGCTACAATGGAATGGTTTAGATCAAAGCCTATTCGTGTGTTAGAATGGCCCAGTCACATTCCAGACCTAAATCCAATTGAGAATCTGTAGCAAAACTTGAAAATTGCTGTTCACAGACACTCTCCATCCAATCTGACAGAGCTTGAGCTATTTTGCAAAGAAGAATGGGAAAAATGTCACTCTAGATGTGCAAAGCTGGTAGAGACATACCCAAAAAGACTTGCAGCTGTAATTACAGTGAAAGCTGGTTCTACAAAGTATTGACTCAAGAGGGCTGAATACAAATGCATGCCAGACTTTTCACATATTTGTAAAACATTTTGAAAACCATTTATAAAATTTTCCTTTCACTTCACAATTACAGTATGTTCCACTTTGTGTTGGTCTATCACATAAAATACATTTACATTTTTGGCTGTAACATGACAAAATGTGGAAAATTTCAAGGGGTGTAAACACTTTCTCAAGGCACTGTATGCATGGTGCCAAAAAGGTGGACTTTAATGCCCACATGCCATGCTTATGTGTCACTGGATGGCCAATGTGTCTGTGCTGAGAGCACGCTCACTGCACACTCCCAGCATTAAGACGGAGCAGTCAAAAGACAGGTCTTGGTCCCCACTAAGGATCAGTAGCTGGTGGGATTAACTCACAATTGCTTGACCATCTTGATGGCCAATCACAGAGGTCACATCACTGATGCTCCCCCCCCCCCCCCCCCCCCAGGCGTTCGAAGGGATACGGGGGAAGGGTTTAAAACGTGGTGAAAAGGAAATACATTTTTTACACAACTTGTTTTTGTTATGTGCAAAAAATATTAGGAAATGTTTCAGAAAACATAAATTTTCCTCATTTTCCTTTTTTTTTTTAAGCCTATATCTAAATAAGCAGTTGAGTCTTATGCAATCCATCACAGGTTAGAAGGGTAAAAGGTAGCATAAAACCTGCATTATTTTATACAATGTAATCCCAGTTTGCAACTTTTTTTTTTTTTTTTTTTAAACTCATTCAGACACAACCTTTTGCTATGTAAAATATACAAGTGAAAGCATTTTGTTATACCTGTTGGATAACAGCAAAAAAGTATGTTATCTTCCTACACTGACTGTTATCAGTTACTATTGTTATTAAGAAGAGAGGGAGAAGTGTTCTGTAGTCCTGTCGGTTTTGTTGTCCCGATATAGCACAATAAGGGGGCAATGTCACGCTAGGAAATAAAGTGTGTTACTGGCAGCATCACTAGGTACAATAAAGAGAAAACAGCCTTAATAAAAAAAAAAAAAACCCGGGCTGTGTGCATCCAAATACATACAGTGCGCCTCAGGATATGTGCGTCCATGGACACAGTGCAGCTTGCTCTCTGTTCACAGGTTTTGACTGACAGCAGCAGGAGGTCAGCAATCCGTCAATTGTGGGCAGGTGACCGATAGATCATGTCCCTTGATTGCTATCCCCAGAACCTGGAGAGGGAGGGTGCTGAAAGAGGCATTTAGTGGAACAAATTTGTTGCATTTATCTCCCCGCAGCAGCTGAATGCCTGCTTCTCCTCCTCTCCTTCCTGCCAGCATCCAGCTGCTGCAGGGAGGAAAATACAGATGATCGGTTCCACAAAATGGCGTGCCTGCTGTCCGTCCTCAGCAGGTTCCTCTTTATTGCCCAGCCCCCCTGTGTGCTCCTTTGCGCCCCCTCCGAGCAAGCAGCACTACGGCTTGTCCTCCTCACCCCCCAGCTGCTGTGGGGGATCTTCTCAGAATTGAGAGCAGGGGAAGGGGCCAGTCAGCATGTCATTTCCTGACCCCTTCCTTTTCTGAATCAACACAGTCAGTTATTGGTACCAAGCATTCACTGTGTTAATTCATAACAGAAGCATAGTAAACAGTTTACTATGCTTCGGTTTGTGAATGAACTGGAAGCCGCTCAGCACAGAGCACTTCCCATTCATTCATTGTCCAGTGCAGCTGAGGCTGCAGAGAAAGGAACTCTGGAATCTCTGTCCTCAGTCTTTTTCTCTGTCCCAAATGTGGAGCATCAGGGGTCTGTTTAGACCCCTGATATTTCAAGTGCCCCAACGAGGCTCCTAGTAGTTAATAATAAAAAAATATTGTAAAAAATAAAATAAAAAAAACTGCTGATACTATCCACTGCTCTACTGACTGACATCATCCACTTTTAAGGTGACGTTTGTAATAAAAGTTTTACTTCCTATTAAGTTAGGCCTTGCTAGTTAAATTTAAAAGAAAAAAAAAAAAAAGGGAAGGGGGACGCCAAAATCTTTCATGTTGTTCAGGTAGATTTCCACCTCTCAAAAGGTTGCCTACCCCTGCCTATAGTGTGTACTTGTATCAATCCAGAGCACTAAGTGTAATTTCTGTCTGATGCCTCAGTTCCTCTGCTATCTGTATAAGTCACTTCTGACAAGTCTTCCTGACACCAAAGAGGTAAAAAAAGGTGAGGAGTGTGCTCCAGCACACAGCTTGTGATTGACAGCCTTAGCTCTGTTCCTGTGTGCTGGAAAGCGTGTCCCTTCTCTCCAATCAGAAAGTACCGTATATACTCGAGTAGAAGTCGTTCCGAGTAGAAGTCGAGGCCCTAATTTACCACGAAAAAAAAAAAAATTAAAAAAAAAAAAAAAAAAAGGGAAAAAACGTATTGACCCGAGTATAAGACAAGGGTGAGAAATGCACAGCTCCTGTAAGTTGTCAGAGGGTCAATGCCCATTTGCAGCCTCACTGTGCCCATTTGCAGCCATAGGTCAGCCGAACTTCAAGCTCGGTAGTTAAGGGTTCCTAGATGCCCCCTAGCTGCAGCCAAAATTTGGGGTCTCTGAACCCAAAGGGTCCCGAAATGACATTGCTGCAGACGGACACAGTTGACCGAATTTGGGGCCCCATATCTCGGGGACACTTGGTGCTAGGAACCCCATATTTGGTGTGCAAACCCAGTGGAACTAGCACCATAAAATATCCGAAGCTGGAGTTTCTAGCACCAAGTGGTCCTGAGATACAGGGCCCCAAAAATCGGTTCAGAAAATGCCAAGCACTTTTTTGCAGCAGAGAATGACATTTTCCGAACAGATTTTGGGGCCCCGTATCTCGGGGCCACTTGGTGCTAGGAACCCCAGCTTTGGATATGTTGTGGCACCAGTTCCTAGCACCAAGTGGCCCTGAGATACGGGGCCCCAAAGTCAGTTCGGAAAATGAAATTTTTTGCTGCAGAAAAGTGCTTGACTCGAGTATAAGTCGAGGGGGGCACTTTCAGCACAAAAAAAATAAATAATATGTGCTGAAAAACTCGACTTATATACGGTAGATATTTGCTAGCACGCCATGGATTGACAGAAAGTAGCATCCAAATGGATAGTTTAGTGTATAGTGTATTGCCTTTTCAACCACTGTTACAGAATGAAGCAATATCTAGGATGTCCAAGTCTTGGGCATTGACACTTTTTGTATATGAATGGACTTCTCACCTTTTTTGAATGTTACAAGAAAGATACTATAAACGCATCACTTTTTATTTAATCTTTTTATGTATACCACAGTATTGGGGTTATTTGTGAGTGCTGCTACAGTATCCAGTTTGGTATTTTTGATTTTGATTTTTTTAAATTAGGATATCTGTGCCGCTTTCATGAAATATGTAGCACTTAGCAAAGTTTTTTTTTTTTCATATATTTAATATCTGGGATGTGGCATCAAATGATTAGGCTACATACTGTTTATTTTAATAGCTATAAGCTATTAGAGTTTGTCTGTCTTGAACTGTTTTCATCTATGTCTGTAAGTAGAATTTAAAAAATAAAACCAAGGTGGATCGAGTTAAGTGCAAATCTTTTCCTCTTCTTCAATTTCTGAATCTTTAGTTGCTGGCTTAAGGATCCCAGGACCTCAAAGAGGTTTTCAAGTGAGGAACGGTTATATAATAAACTCCCTGTGACCATAGATGGTTGGATTATTATTTGGCCATACTGTAAAAACACTCTATAGATAAGTAGAAGAGGTTTTCTATTATGTACACATTAATATTTTACATTAATGTATACACACATACACACACAAAGGACTTACATTTCAGAATGTATCACAAGTTTTATTTAAACCATTCTTTCCTTACCCAGTAGAGCAGTGCAAAAAATAATGAGGATGCGCAAAGCACAGCAACCAATCAGCATCCATTCCTCACCAATCCAACTTGAGTAAACTGAAAAAAGGATCGACTATGTTTAATGCACTCTACCCATCATCACTGGTCTTTGCACTGTCTAAATGAATAGTCTTGTTAATATTCATACAGCAATGATTTGGCAGTCTTTGGAGGAAAAAAAAAAAAAAAAAAAACACAGACAAGTCCCAGTTTATTTAGAGTCCTCTGTGTAACTACCCAGGCATCGGTGAGGTGAGATGTCTGCAGGAAGCTTGCAGTGCCATTCTTTCCTGGCTGGAGATATCCATCAAGCTTTAGATGTAAGAGCTAGACCACCAAACTGGATAATATAGGTCAAGAGAACTGAGCCAAATCACGTACTTCCCGTGTCTCTCAGAATCCACTAATGATATTTCAATGGTTTCATCCCACCCCACTATATCTCAAGAGATAGAAGAAGGTGATTTAACCCATGGGTATCTAACCAATACTGACCAAGCATTTTTGGATGGATAATTCTTTAAAAAGGAGCTATTTCTTCTTCATTGCTCTCTTGCCTTCACCCTTTTTGGGTGGTCCTTTGCCACGGAGCTGGCGGAGTCGTCTCATTTCTTCCTTGAAATCCTCATGTTCATCCCTACAAGATAAAAGTTAGATGAGCCCGTCACTAATTTTTACCAAGGGGTCTCTATGATGTATATCAATTAATAGAACCCACAACAAACTCCACATAATAATTACATGTAGGAGCACTCACTGAGTGATCTGCATTCTTGACCACATGAATGTGTACTTATCACTTGGCATAAGGAAGCATTAAGATCCTTTTGTAGCTCCAGCCTTGATATTGTTCCCAAACTCTAAATACCCAAATAGCTTCTCATATGGGTGAATCTTGTGTTCAAGATGTCTGCTTATGAGCAGTAGAAAAATCATCATGATGATATTTCTATACATATGAGCATATACAGTTAGGTCCATATATATTTGGATAGTCACAATCTTAGTTTTTTTAGGTATTAACCAAAACATATTCAAGCTATAGTTATAAAATAGATATGGGCTGAACATGCTCACTCATGTTTAATTTGAGGGTATGTACATCCAAATCAGAGGAAGAGTTTAGGACTTGCAGCTCTTAAGAATAGCCACCCCCGCCCCCTTTTTTTTTTCCTCTCAAGGGACCAAAAGTAATTGGACAATTGAATCAAAAGCCATTTCATGGAAAGGTGTGGGCTACTCATTCGTTATTTCTTCATCAATAATCAGGTAAATAGTCTGGAGTTGATTTCTGTGTGTTTTTTACATTTGAAATCTATTGCTGTGCACCTACATCATGTGTTCAAAGGAGCTGTCCATCCAAATGAAAAACAGGCCATTGTAAGGCTTCAAAAACAAATCCATCAGTGAGATAGCAGCAACATTATGAGTGGCCAAATGAACAGTTTGGTACATTCTAAGGAAAGAAGAACACACTGGTGGGTTCAGTAACATAAAAAGGCCTGGCCGTCCACAGAAGACAAGTGGTGGATGATCGCAGGATCCTCTCTATGGTAAAGAAAAACCCATTCACAACATCCAGACAAGTAAAGGACTCTCTCCAGGAGGTGGGTGTAGAATTGTTAGTCTACAATCAAGCGAAGACTTCACACGAGCAAATACAGAGGGTTCACCACAAGGTGCAATCCATTCATAAGCCTGAAGAATAGAAAAGCCAGATTAGACTTTGCCAAAAAAAAAAAAAAAAAAAAAAACACATCTAAAAAAGCCAGACTAGTTCTGGAAAAGCATTCTTTGGACGGATGAAACTAATAATAATCTGTACCAGAATGACGGGAAGAAAAATGTGGAGAAGATTTGGAACAGCTAATGATCCAAAGCCCACAACGTCATCTGTAAAACATGGTGGAGGCAGTGTGATGGCATGGGCATGCATGGCTTCCAGTGGCACTGGGTCATTGGTGCCTAGATTCGGCCAAATGCAGCAAAGTTGATTGGACGGCGCTTCACAGTACAGATGGACAATGATCCAAAACACACTGCAAAAGCAACCCAGGGGCTTTTGAGGGAAAAGAAAAGGAATATTCTGAAATCGCTGAGTCAATCACCAGATCTCAAATCAATTGAGCATGCATTTCACTTGCTGAAGGCAAAATTAAGGCAGAAAGACCAACAAACAAAGAACAACTGAAGACAGCTGCAGTTAGAGCCTGGAAAGCATCAGAAAGGAAGAAACACAGTCTTTGGTAATGTCCATGGGTTTGTGACTTCAGGCAATCATTGCCAGGAAAGGATTCTCAACGAAATATTAAAAATTAACATTTTATTTAATTATATTAATTTGCCCAATTACATTTGAGCGCCTGAAAATGGGGGGGGGACTGTGTAAAAAATGGTTGCAGTTCCTAAAACTTGTACAACTTGTTCATATAGTTGTGATTTTGGCCACATCGTGTACATGAGTATTTGTTTATGTCAAAACAGTTTTTCCACTATAGAAGTACTGTATTTATTGGCGTATAACACTCACTTTTTCACCATGAAAATCTGTTGCAAATAGCGTGTGCGTGTTATACACCAATACTTCAATTTTAGCTGCTTCGGAGGGGACAGGGAGGGGGACGGGACGATCGCCATCAGATTACATATTGTGAGAATCTCCTTTTACTTGGAGGCCTCTGTAATAGGAAGTCCCGTCTCCTGGGCCGCCATTGGACCACTGTTCTGTCTATCATAGGAGAATCTCACTGTATGTAATCTGTCGGTGCTCATCCTGCCCCCCCCCCTGTCCCCTCTAGGCTGCAGATGGGCATCGATCCGGCTGCACTGATGGCAATGGTGAGGCTGCTGCATTGATGTCAATGGTGAGGCTGCAGATGGGCATTGATCAGGCTGCATTGATGGCAATAGTGAGGCTGCAGCTGGGCACTGACCCTTATTTTGTTTCAAAGCTCCTTATTTAAAATTTAAGGTTTTTTTCATGAAACTTCCCTCTTAAAATGAATGTGCTTGTTATATGCCTGTGCGTAGTATACACCGATAAATACAGTAAAGTCAAATGCAGTTTGAAGAAGTAGCTCAGTAGAAAGCCAGAAGAAACTCAAACTGATCACAAAGCCGAGCTAAATGCACCCAAAAGAGTCATACACAAGCCCTTTAGAATCTTCAGATGCAACAATACGATGACGAAAAAAGCTCTGGCAACCAAAATGTATCATGTTTATGGTGCAAGTTGGGGAAAAAAATAAATAAAAAAACAAACAGACATCACTAGTAGATACAACACGAACAACAAAATCATTTCTCTTTTCCAATGTTACAAAGCAAGACACACGACTTAGAGAGTGTGATCTGACATCAAGTTATGCACAATATAAACACTCCAGGTAGCCAAATGTTTTATTTATTCATACACCAGACTTTTAAATCTGCATCTGAAAGAGGAACATTTAGTAGTTTTACACTCAGAGGCATGTTTTAAAGAGACAAACATTTGATTCACCGTTTTGGCTCCTAACAAAACAGTTGTGGATTTTCCTGTGTGAATTCCAAGTCTCTGCAACATTCGATGTACAAGGTAATATTACATTTGCGGTTTTGAAAAGGTGAATCACTGAAGCTGCTTAATCATCTAAGGCCACTGCACTGAAAATGAGGAATTTATATGAACATATAGAACTGTATACAGTAGATATATCCTGTGAGACAAAGCTTACTGAATCCAAAACAGGGTCAATTGGAAGCTATGCACGTATACCAAGGCATAAACCAATCAGCTATAACAATGTGACCACTGACCGGTAACGTGAATAACACTTAGGTCATTACAATGGTATCTGAAAGTGGCTGGGATATATAAGGCAGCAAGTAAAAATGTTGTCCCTGAAGTTCATTTTTTGAAAACACAAAAAAAATAAAAATAAATGGGCAAGACAACTGGGTCTGAGCAACTCCAAAACTGCAGCTCTTGTGGGATGTTACTGGTCTGCAGTGGTCAGGACCTACCACAAGTGGTCCAAGGAAGGAAATATGGTGAACCAGTGACAGGATCATGGGCACCCAAGGCTCACTGATGCACGTGAGAAGTCAAGGCTAGCCTGTGTAGTCCAATCCAATAGAGCTACTGTAGCTAAAATTGTTGCAAAAGTTAATGATGGTTCTAATCAAAGGGTGTCAGAACACACAGTGCATTACAGTGCATTGTGTATGAGGCTGCCCAGCAACAGACCAGTCAAGGTGCCCATGCTGACCAGGTTTCACAGCCAAAAGCACCTACAATGGGCACATGAGCATCAGAACTGGACCATGGAGCAATTGAAGAAGGTGGCCTGGTTCGATGAATGACATTTCTTTTACATCATGTGGATGGTGCTTGTGCATCACTTACCTGGGGAAGAAATGACACCAGGATGCACATCATGTAAACCGTAGGGCATGAGCGGACGCGGACCGGAAGTGACACAATAGGAAATCCAGTATTTGGTTCCATGCATGATTACAAACTGCATTATGTTTATATAAGTGTGAGTGCATTCAACATTAGGCTCATCTACCAATAACCCCTTTTTCCATGTGGCCTCAGAATCTTTAAAAAGGTGTGTTTAAGGTGGTCAGATGAGACCAAAAATGAATTATTTGGCCTCAACACCAAAGAATACATCTGGCGGAAAGCCAATACAGCTCACCATCTAAATAACACCATTCCTACAGTACAGCATGGAGGTGGTAATATGGGAGTGTTTCTCTGCAGCAGGGACTGGAGCACTTGTCAAGTTAGAAAGAAAAATGGATGGGGATAATACCATCATATTCTTGAGGAAAATCTGCTGCCCTCTGCCCCATAGTTGTTAATGGGAAGAAGGTTTACCTTCAAACATGATAATGACTCAAAAGCACACAGCAAAAATGACCACACAGTGGTTGAAGGAGAAAAAGGTGAATTTTCTTGCATGGCTTAGTCAGAACCCAGACTTAAACCCTATTGAAAATCTGTGAAATGACTTGAAGACTGCAGTCCACAAACAGTCACCATCAAATTAAACTGAACTTGAGCAGTTCTGCAAAGAAGAGTGGGCAAATATTGCAAAGTCTAGATGTTCAAACTTAAGAGACATATCCCAACATACTAAAAGGATGTAAATAAAGCAAAAGGTGGTTCAACAAAATACTGACATAAGAAGGGGTGATCCTTTTTCCAACTCAGTGATTCTGTTTTAGAATTTTTTTTTCCCCTCACATGTTGGTGTTCTATCTTTTACTTGGCTGTATATCTTTGCCTGGAGTAGTTCACTAGCAGCGCAACACTTTCAAAAGCATCCAAGGTAAGTATGTTGCCTCTTTTACAAATTGCCAGAAGGGATACTGTGGTGACAGGGTGATTTTAAAATGGAAACCAAATAAATAGAAAAGATTGCTCATCCAACCAAAAATTACCAAACACTTATTCCAGAGAAACTAAGACTGCACAGAGACATACTCTAACACAGAAGTCTGAAAAAAGGACAAGATTTTAAAGGTTAACATTCATTAACATATACCTATAAGCACTAACTGCAAAGAAAGAAAGGAAAAAAAAAAAAAAAAAAATCACGTAAAAACAAAAACAGACATGATGTATTGTAAATTACCTAAAGAGACCCAGAAATCTCAAATTGCGCATCAGTGGGTTATAGATATGGTGTGGTGGATACCAGTCGTAGACCTCTTTCCTTTTGGCCAATGGCTGCTCGCTAAAGAGCTTCACTACTTTCATAGACTTTCTATCTGTTGGACGTACAACCTCTCCGAATATCCTGGCACTCAGACAGGTCATGCGAAAAGCATAGTTCGACAAGTTGGACATGGCTTGATTGCTGTGATCGCTCCCTATGGGAAACATAAGACATGAATAATAGATACTGTACGTTTACAAAGATACATTTAAAAGGGGTTGTAAACCCCCATGGTTTTTCACCTTCATGCATACCTTTTGTGCTGCAGCATTCCCCCACCTCCCCCTTTTTCTTACCCGAGCCCGATCGTTCCAGCAATGGCGATGAGCACAGCAGCTCCAGCCGCTGTCTCGGGTCCTCATTGGATAGATTGATAGCAGCCATTGGCACCCGCTGCTGTCAATCAAATCCAGTGATACGGGGGCGGGGCCGAGTCCTGCTGTCTGTGCCAATGGACGCAGCAGCAGGACTCTGGAGCACGCCCGCACGAGTGCCCCCATAGAATGCGGCTCTACGTGGGGGCACTCGAGAAGAGGAGCCAGGAGCGCTGCAGGGGGGCCCCAGAAAAGGTGGATCGGGGCCACTCTGTGCAAAACCCCTTCACAGGGGAGGCAAGTATAGGCATGTTTGTTATAAAAGGATAAAACACAAAGCTTTACAATCACTTTAAAGTTACAATCCAGACAGCTTGAAATCAACTCAAGGGACACAAACTGTCAGATGTACATTTATAATTTTAATTCCAGGATTTAGTCCATGCAGCAGGCTGCCTGCTAATGTAATTCCTGTGGTTGCCAGTAACCTTATCTTCTAAACCACCCTGAATTAGAACATGGGGAGATATAAAGCTGAACTCTGGGCACAAAATCTTTAATTTGGATATATTCCTAAATAAGTCATAAATGTTAGAAATGCACACTAAAAGCTTTTGCAAACTCAGATATTATCTTGTACACAAAGTAGTAACATCACCACTAGGCTGTGTATGAGAGAATGGATTTGTGGGATTTGTGGGAAGGGCCCAGCAGGTCTCACAAAGTTTCACAGTGGATTACTGCACAGATCTGGAAGAAAAATCCAAAGCATACAAAGATTCAAGTAAGAATACATATGTATTCCTCTAGTTAGGCATGTTCAGCTTTTTGTTAAGTTATTTTAAACCTCCAATGACAGTTTCTCCAGAATTCTCCTGATATCTCATAAAAAAAAAATGTGCAACATAAATCCTAATTAAATGCAGTCACCTCTCACATGATGTCCTGTACAAACTGCCTTTAATTTAATGCATGGGTACTTAGGTTCCAGGACCTGCCATCAAGCTTCCAGACTATTAATCGAGTCACTTCCAAATAATGCTGACTGGTGTTTTCTTCATCAGTTTGTCACTAATCTGTCAACATTTGAGCAGAGCGGTGGCCCAGACTGAAAAATGATGAGAATGCAGGTAGGGCCTCTAAAAGGCATTTAGGGAGATTCCTGTCACGTCAATAAAATTCAGAAAATTGACAAGCATTAAGCTAAATTTTCTTTCAGTATGCACTCACGGCGTATTTTCATTCCATGCGTCAGACAGGCAGGGGCGGCATTGGGAGCTAAATAAACAGTTCATGTAAAACTGAAGGATTATCCTAAAACAGCCCAAATAAGGAACCAATTACCCACCTTTCTTGCATCATACTGCACCAGAATTACAAAGGGACCTTCACCAGAAAAAAAAAAAAAAAAAAAAAAAAAAAAAAAAGAGTGCATGGGAATGTAGGAGCTCTATTGAATGAGGCTTGGGGTTTGATTTGCTGAAGGCAAACAGAATGTGCTGCACTTTGTATAAAAAAAAAATTCATTTTGAGGAGCAATATAAAAATTTACACATTAAAATTTAAAAAGGAGAATAGGTACAGAGATGGCACATGTAGCTAGTTACAGCAATGAGCGATGTGATGAATAGGATAGGATAGGATACCCAATCAGATGCAAGGAAAAAAAAAAAAAAAAAAAAAAAAAAAGTACTTTTTTTGATTGCACATGATTGGATGATGGAAGCCACATTCCCTAAACTCTGGTAAGAATGAGTGCAACTGCACAGTCTATATGCCTTTAGTAGATTAAGGCTGATTTCAGACGGGCGATTTATCCCTCCCTCCCCCCCCCCCTCCAATAAGACATTTTTAGTTATTTTCTATGAAATAACTAACTGGCTAATCTCTCAGCAATTTGTGGTTCAGTTACTCAGTGATTGAGTTTCAGCAGTGTTTTATGTTTGAAACAATCACTCTTCACTGACCTCTATGGGCTTAGCTACAAATCGCTGAAGGTGAAAAGATTTTAACAGAGCACACCAAAGCCAATGTTGAAGCATTAGTTAGACTTGTAGCAGCAACAAATCGCATCTTAGTGACAAGTTGCCAACGATAATGGAAAATTAATCCTAGATTTACCAAAATGCTGTTAATTGCTGGAATTAGCAGTTTGCAGCAGCGATTGATGCAGCTGGACAGTTATAATCACAAATAAAAAAAAAAAAGACAGATGTACTAACCAAAATGTTTAATCAAGCCATCTTGTGATCGTCACACCCATGCCAAAACCACGCCATGAGCAATGTAGGTGACACTAGGCCCCTTTTAAACGGGCTGTCCAATCGGGTCCGCCTGTCAGTTTTTCAGGCGGACCTGATCGGACATCCAGTCTCCCCTATGGAGCGGTGGACGGCAGCGGTGACACATCCTCTGACATCCATCTATATCTGATTCGATCCTGTCCGCAAAATCCAAATAGATGGTTGTCTTATTTTCCATCTGTCTGGCAAATCGGATTGGATATAATTGGATGAAAATGGACAGGCGGTCCATTTTCATCTGATTTCCCCATAGAGTAGAGCAGAACTGGGTCCATCTCCGCTCTGCACAGTGAGCGGACACAGACCTGTCATCTGCCTGCTCAGCGGAGCGATCTCCCGCTGAGCAAGCGGAGTTCATCAGGCAGGGGCGCCCGTGTGAAACGACTAACAACTTTTTCTGTTAGGTCCCTTTCACACAGACGTTCCAAACGGGTCCGCCTGTCAGTTTTTCAGGCAGACCCAATTGAAATCTACATTCTTCTCTATGGAGCAGCGGGCGTAAATGGACATGTGTCCGTTTACACCCGCCTACATCTAATCCGTCAAAAACAGACATATGAGGATACGTTCCCCATCCATCCAGCGGATCGGATGGCAGTTAGGTTTATACAGACAGGCAGTCCATTTACATCTGGCGGCCCATAGAGGAGAGTGGTCTGTGTCCATTCTGCATGAGTGGACCGGACACGGACCTGTCATCCGCCTGCTCAGCGGAGAGATACTCTGCAGAGCAAGTGGATCGCACAGTCATGTGAAAGGGGCCTTACAGGTGAGCGATACGGCTTGGCCACTGATCCTCCCTCAGCTTGCTGAGTAAATTATGACAGCACAAGTGCATTATGAGGTCTGAAGGTGCATTACATTAACGGCACTGTGCAATGCAAACCAATCTGGCTGGTTCACAATGGTGTGATTTTCTCTCTCAGTTCAGCTGTGCAAATGATTGTAGCATAACAAGATGCAATTAACAATTTGGTATTTGCTATCAGCAGTATTTATAACACATACACACTTAAAAGTGTCATGATTTTACTAAAAGTATCTAAATCTAAGAAAAAAAGTTAAGAAAAAAAAATTACCAATTTAAAAAATAAATTAAAAATTAGTTTATAAAATTATTAATAATTTCTAAAAAGTAATTTATACATTTTATTTAAAAATGAATTCGATATTAAGAAGAAAAAAAAAAATAATGAATAGATTGCAGTTTATCGGCTAATAGATGTGTTGGCTAAATTTCTTTTCATTTTATAGTGGCTTTTTTCGTTTTTACCTTGCGATTCTACAATTCCTGTCTTAGGGTGGCAACCCTCACTATAGAGATATAGAGGAGCAGCGTTGTCACCCTAGGATGGGCAGTGTGTTTGGACTTCAGATCACACCCCCACAGGTAGCCCTGTGTATTTAGACTAGAAGTTGCTCACAGCTTCCCTTTGAAGTGGATATCTCCCCCCTCCCCATTGCGGTGGGTAGATGTTGTAGATGGTACAGAGTGTTCCGAGTAAAAATTCAGATAATCAGAAAAATGTTGTAATGAATAAGGTCATACAAAGACCTTCAGATAGCCTGAATTAAGCCTGATGCCAAAACCCTCCACTCCTCCAAAGGCCTTGAGAAAATCTGTGAGCCTGAAAATGGACTTCTAAAAAGTCACACTTCATGTGAATCAGCAAGAAATGTGTCTGCATTACCCCAATCGTTATTTTGAGTACAAAAGTAACCTTCCTGCCGTTTACTTTGGAAAGGAACCGCATATCCTTGCTACCTCGTGTCTCATGGTCTTTGAATATCATAGTGGGTTTTTCACATCATTAGAGGCTGAAGAGCAGTTATTGTTTATGATCAAAGAGACCGAATCCTGATGAACTTGCAAGAAAAAAGGAACAGCAAGACACCGCTTTGTGCTAAAAGAAAAGGGATGTAAGTAAGTATTTGGAAAGCCCTCCTATCAACTGGCATGACCTCAGCCCTATGGAACACCTTTTGCAATAACTGGAACACAAACAGATCTTCTCAACCAACATCAGTAACTGACTTCTGTATTGTCTTCCTTCTAAATGGGCACGAATTCCCACAGGCGCACTCCAAAATCTTATTGAAAGCCCTCTCAGAAGAGTGGAGGCTGTTATAGTGGCAAAGGAGGGAAGGGGAGGGCCAACTTCATATTCATGTCTATAGTTTTGGAATCGGATTTCCAACAATCTCATAAGTCCAATGGTCAGGTGTCCACCAACTTCCTATACATTTCTACAGGTTATGGTGATCTTATTGCCAGGTTAGGGCCATTTCATTGAATGGTTTAGTTTGCATCCAGTTCAGTTACTGAACTTTCCTATACATGTTCTCCAAAAATCTAGCATGCAACAATCTGCACCAGTGTTAATTTTGGCAGTAAATTTCAATTTAGTTTTAGTCTTAGGACTAAAATGGCATTTTAGTTTTAGTCCCATTTTAGTCTTCTGCAATTGTTTTAGTTTTAGTCGTATTTAGTCGACTAAATCTCCAGTACATTTTAGTTGTCTAAAATCTAATGGGTGTAATTAAATTGTAATGCATTAAGTTAACATTTCTCTACAATTTCCAAACTCATTATATACTGCTGGAGTGAAAAACTAATATGTTATTTATTATGGTATTGAGTAGGGCTGCAACGGATCGTCACTGATCCGTACGGGTCAACCTCCGTGAATCGGCACACCCGCGATCCGCGGAGCGCTCTGTGGCCTCGGCCATAGGAAAGGCCGCGACTTCGGACTAGCTCCGGAGCGGCGGCCATCTTGGTACACCCGCCGGCGGCCATCTTGGTACACCCGCCGGCGGCCTCTGTCTCGTCAGGAAGTGACGTTTCATCGCCGTCATCTTGCTACACCCCACACTCCTGCACAGTACTGTAATGAGAGAGTGAGAAGGGGGCAAGCGGACATCTTGTTACACCCACCGGAGTTTTAGATTTAACAGCTATTTTCAACACAAAACTGAGCTTATATGCATAAATACAGTATCTGTAGATCGGACGGACTGTTTAGATGTTAAATTTTAAAAGCAACAGCAAACCTGCTGACCTTACATGGTTGCTAATGTGACAGAACACCTCGGATTTTCACATTTAATGTTAAATGTGAAAATCAGAGGTGTTCTGTCACAAATACAAATACTGTATTTATGCATATAAGCTCCGTTTTGTGTTGAAAATAGCTGTTAAATCTAAAACTCTGGTGGGTGTAACAAGATTTGTCTTTTTTTTTTTTTGCTGATCCGAAAATGATCCGATCCGTGACTCTGATCCGATAGTTTTTTGATCCGTTGCACCCTTAGTATTGAGGTATGAACATGCACTACAGACCAGTGTTAATTTTGAAGTCAAATTTCAATTTAGTTTTAGTCTTTTGACTAAAATGGCATTTTAGTTTTAGTCCCATTTTAGTCATCTCAGTTGTTTTAGTTTTAGTCGTATTTTAGTCGACTAAAATAATATTCATTTAGTCGACTAAAATGTTTTAGTCGACTAAATTAACACTGGTTTGCACCTGATATTTGTTCTGCTTCAAGTGATAATAAAAGAAAAACAAACATAGATCTATACTCAGACAAAAAAGTTAATGTTAAAAAAAAAAAAACAAAAAAAAAAAAAAAACTAAGTGCAGACTCAATGGACCACTCAGTCTTTTTCTGCAGCCTCGTTTCTATGTTAACCACTTGCCTACTGGGCACATTGAATGACAATTGCGTGGTCATGCAACACTGTACCCAAACAAAATGTTTATTTTTTTTTTTAAGACAGATAGAGCTTTCTTTAGGTGGTATTTAATCAGCACTGGGTTTATTTTTTGTTTGCTAAAATAACGGGGGAAAAAAAAAAGACAGAAATATATATAAAAAAAAAAAAAAAAAAAGTTTCTTTTTTTTTTGTTGTAAAATTTTCTAAATAAGTAAAAATGTTCTCATTCACTGATATGCACCAATGAGGCTGCACTGATGCACAGATTGGCAGCACCGATGATCAGTGCCCCGATTATCAGTGTAGATGTCCCTTGTTGATTTGCTGGTTACTGTTTTTTCTCATGCGCTGTCAGCATGAGGAGAGGAATGCCGATAACTGGCAAATACTGTTTACACTGATCAGCTGTGACTGGACACAGCGATCACAGATCTGTGCCAATGCACACTGCAGCAGGCGCACTGGATCAAAATCACGGGATGACGTCCATGGACGCCCTCCCGGCAATGTGAGCCCATGCTGTAGCAGTGTTTTGGCTATAGCCTAGGCAGGAAGTGGTTAAAGGATACATTTTTTTGGGTTAATAAAAAAGGTTATACTTATCTGTTTTGTGTAAGCATTTTGCACAAAGCAGTAAGTTACCTCCTCTTTGGCAGTCCCCTGCTGTTGCTGTCAGCTCCTCCTTCCTCTGGGTTTCTCTTTAGCAAACTGGATGCCAAGTATGCACACATGGGCACATGCTCCGTGTCCATAGACTCACACTACACTGGTAAGCCACGTCCCCACTCCCTCCTCACAGAAGTTTAACTGTCAGGAACAGGAGCCTATGGCTCCCGCTGCTCTCGCTGTCATCTGTGGGACCGGGAAGTGAGAAGGATAGTGCTGGAGCCGGTACAGTGTTGCAGAGGTGAAAGGAGTTGGGTAAATGTTTTGGAAGGGGGGAGGGGGGGGGGGTCTTTTTTACACGTAGCAGGGCATTTTTTTTAATTTAACCAATGCAGGAAATGCATTGAGGTAAACAATGTTTTGACTTTAGAAGCACTTTAAAGGATATGTAAAGGCTCGTTTAAAAAACAAAAAAAACAAACCTACGTCATACTTACCTCCTCTGTGCAGTTGGTTTTACACAGAGTGGCCTCAATCCTCCTCTTCTGGGGTCCCCCAGCGGCGCTCCTTGCTTCTCTCTTCCAGTGCCCGGTTGGAGAGCCGCCTTCCCTTGAGGCACTGGTGCGGTAGAGCTCCCGTCTCCTGCTGCTGCATCCATTGACACAGACAGCAGAACTCAGTCCCACGTCATTGGATTTGATTGACAGCAGTGGGAGTCAATGGCTGAGCTGCTATCAATCTATCCAATCAGGACCCAAGACACTGGCTGGAGCGCTCGTCCCCATCGCTGGAAAGACTGGGTTCAGGTAAGTAAAAGGAGGGCATTAAGGTGAAAAACCAAGGGTTTACAACCCATTTAAAAGTAATATTTAAAAGGCAAGGTTTTTTAAAAAACAAACAAACATGCATAGAATGCAAGAATGAAAAAAAAAAAAAAAAAAACCTTGAGCCTTTAGAACTTGCTTACTGGGCGCTTATACCCCCTTCCCGCCCAGGCCAATTTTCAGCTTTCAGCGCTGTTGCAATTTGAATGACATTTGCGCGGCCATGCAACACTGTACCAATGTGAAATTTTTAATATTTTTTTTCACACAAATAGTGTTTTCTTTTGGTGGTATTTAATGACCGCTGTGTTTTTTATTTTTTGCTCAACAAAAAAGACCAGAAATTTTCAAAAAAACAAAAACAATATAAAACGCCAAATTTCCATGCAAAATAATTGTACCGCTTTGAGACGCAAAAATCTGACATAATCATACCGCCAGGGAGGCTAAAGTTCTTTTCAACCTGCTGTTTCCACCACAAGGACATAGAAGAGTCTGCTGAGGAGTGGATCTGAAGTTTAACCTGCTTATATTTGCCATTACTTGGTTACTCCTTTCCCCATCATGAACACACTAATGAAATTATTAAATAAAACCTTTCCATTTTCATCACATACCTTATTTTACACCCAGCTGTAGATGTTCAGCTTAGCTTCATCTATTGTACATTGTTCGTATTTCACGTCTGAGGTTTACAACCACTTTAAGGTAAACAATGCTTTTACTTTAGAACCACTCTAAAGCGAAGTGGACTTTGCACCTACAGTAAATAGCAAGGTCTGCTTATTTGGCGACGGCCCTATCTTGGGGCACTGAAAGAAGCAGCAGCAGACTCATGGGTTGTTTCTCTAACACTCTGCTCCCTCTTCCTACCACCAAGCCTCTGGTTAGCGCATGAGCAATGTGGAACAACTGATTGGCTCCTTGTGCTGTTTCTCCCTCTCCCAGTCTGAGTTCTGCTGTACAGGGACTGCAAAAGGCTGATACCAAGTCAAATTCAGGTATTTGTCTTGCGCTACTTTTGAGATGAGTGTTTAATTCAATCAATTATTATACTTGTACGTGCATTCGTGTTCCAATTCGGGGAATCATAAACTAGTAAAGGAATGATGGGAATATCAGCCCTTGAGCCTGCACATAGAAAATCAAGGCAATTGCCCAATATTTTATCTAGTAATGGAACATCAAATTTAAAGCTAAAAACACATTCACCTCTCTTTTCCCCTCCCATCTGCTGCCTTTACC